>WBMY01003593.1:216768-469043 GCA_013397315.1 Donacobius atricapilla
GCCGCCCTGGCCCAGCCCGACTCCCGGGGCCAGCCGGGCCCTGGGCCTGGGCCCCCTCCCGGCCCGGCCGCGCTGTTACCTCATGGCAGGGGTCTGTGGAAAGAGGGCGGGTCTCCCAAGATTCCTGTTTTTAAGCGGTGTCCCAGGGGGTGTACACTTTTTACCTGATTGGCCAGCTTAGCTGTTAGTTCTAAAATGGATCAACAATTGGTTTTTCCTACCATTTATGCTAAACCAATACACCATATCACCTAATAAACAAACTAGGGAAATTACACGAGGTTAGATTTATTGAATTTATATCATATGAGATCAAGTTGTACATATACATCACTCCTCAGACACAGTTCTGACAATAACTGGATGGCGCAAAGAATTATGAAATACCCATCTGTGAGGTGCAATTCACTTGTATAATTCACAATTCACAATGCCATACACACTACAAAGCCTAAAGAATAAGAGTCAGGGCCCAAAGCAGAATCCACATCTCTCAGCTACGTTTGCTGCTTAGGCTAACATATTTCTGGAGATGAAATAAAGGATGCCAATCATCAGCAGGAGGCAAGGGACAATTCCAACTGTGGGTTTCTTTTAGCTAGAGTCGGAGATGCAGGTATAACAGATAGGTGCAGGTCTAACAGCATTGCCTCCCTCCCTTCCCCATCTCCGAACTCATAGCCCACAGTTCCCTGTGGAACTGGCTCATCATCCCCATTGCATGGCTCCACCATATCTTCTACTTTCTTGTCCACAAGAACTTCTGATCATTCAAACATTTGGGCTGACTCAATTCACATCAGTAGTCTACTTGAGGAAAATGTGTGAAATGCCTAGCAGTCCTATGCAATTCCTGTCAGTAGGCTTCTTGGAGCATGATCCAGACACCATCAAGGGGAGAAGCGAGGAGGATAACTGCTGTAAGGCTGATGATAAACTAGAGGGAAGGCAATATGTCACTACAGCTTTGATGTCATTTGCTGATGCAAAGCATATGCCATGCTGAGCAGTTCTCAGCGGGTCAGGCAGAAAGCCAGCCCACAAGAACATTGGCTTTTCATTTGGCACAGTAGCATTGGAGTAACAGGGTGATGTGGCAGTCACCTGTCTATTTCAGATTTTCCTTCTTTCCTGCAAAAGTCAACCCTAAACCTCCAGCCATACTAGAAAGTGATTTGGCTGCAATATTCCCTTTTGAAGTAACAATATTCTTTATCCTTCAAGCAAAACCTGTTATACACCATAGAATTCTTGATCATTTAGACTTAAGATATTGAAGGTATGGCTCTATGATTCAGAACATGGGAACCAAGAGTGTCAGATCCCACAGGGATCTGAGGAGCATTGTCTCCTTCCTTACCTTTAAAAGTCTTAGTAGAAATTGGCAGTTTTGTATGAAATATCTTGATTTCTTCAAATTGATGTTTGCCAGTGTCAAACATTTCATTTGGTGAATTTGCATCCAGATCCCTTTTACAAGATGTTGAGAAAAATCTGACAAGAGACCAAATTCATGTCAAACTTCTTTTGCAAATGGAAATCTGTCACTTCTGTTGGCAACAAGAATTAATGATTTGATTGTCACATAGAACTTACAACAATCTAGTTCCAACAAGCTGGAAAATTCACTGACATGAACAAATTCTTTGTCTGCCTAAGCATACAGATATATCAAGAAATCATTGATGCACATTTAATACAATTATTTTGATTTGTCCAAAATATGCATTTAAAAAAAAAAAAAGGAGGGATTGAGGGTCCCCCTTGTTCCACAAAATGCCAGTCTTCAGCCACATGTTTTAATCATTCACTGACTGGTTGCTATTTAGCATGACTGATTTCCTTCCCACTTGTATCTAGAAATAAGTCTTTAACTCTAGTCTTTTGAGAATCATTTTTAGGCTGTCTTTAATCACTTTGATTTCAATAGTACCATAGTGCGTCTGCCCATGCTCAGCCATATTAATGTAAACAATCAGATCTATTGAAGTTCTTACCTGAAACACTCATAACTATTCTTGCTTGTAGCTCTTAACTATTAAAAACAAACAAACAAACAAACACAAAAAAAACTGACCCAAACCTTTTGGTCGTTATTAGTGGGGTCATGAGTTCTTTAGTAGTTATATCTATTCTTTCTTAGAAAGCTTGCTATGCATAGTGTATATTACCAGAGCTATGAAGGACACAGATTTTCACTGCTTTCATAAATACTACATTATTAATAGCTTTTTTCACTGGATATAGAATAAGAACATTAGCAATCTTTTTTTTCAGTTGAAAATTTTGTTTCCTAATTCAACTTCTAAATTTTGTGCTAACAATTTACAGTAGAAAACATCAGCTACATTCCAAATCAACTAAAAATAAAGATATTTTTATTTCTGTCTAAAGCAAGCTTGCCTAATGCCTAAGTCTGCCAATGTCTCTTGGAACACTTTTATAATAACAAAGGAGTGTATTTGTAACATAAAGTGTTTCCAAAATCTTGGTATATTTTTCATTGCCTTTGTGCATTTTTGACTGTGGCATGGAATCCTGTGAAGTTCCTCCACCTTTCTCTGAGCTTTTGATGATCCCTTTAAAATCTGTTTAGACTTAATTATCCTACAGTGTGAAGAAGTGAGTAACGTAGAATTACACTCTTACTTATGTTGCAGCAGCCCTCTTGTTAGAGGGTAGAAAGGAGCCGAGGCACAGACTTCCTGTTCATCACAGCATGAAAAGGGACCTGGTTTATTCCTTTTTACAGCTCAGCCATCCTGACTCCAACTATTCACTGACTCTGGCTGCAGCAAGCTCCTACTGTAGGTTTCTCTTTCAGCCTCTGACTGCTGGTTATTTCCTGCTAAACTAGGACTGCATGTATCGGTTTGCAGACTCTGAATGCAGGCTTTTACCTTGCTAGACTGTGACTGCAGGTTCCAACAACAGGCTCTAACTGCAGACACCCACCCACTCCTTGTTGTTCATAATTTCTCCTCCCTGATCCTCCCTTCACCACCTAACCCACTACCTTCTGTCGCACTTATCTATATTGGCTATAGCTGTGACTCATCAGTGGCAAGGCTGTATTGGGTAATTAACACAGCTGTTACTTATCAGGGATAAGGTCACCTGTATTCCCTTCTACAATTTACACTGAGTTAATTCTGTGCACTTTCTACTGATATTTACTTGCTGAGATTGCAGCAGAAATTTGTGTCGTTATACTAAATTTATGTAGTTTCTTTGTGATATGTCTTTTGCTTCTGTATTTTTATTTACATAGTGGCTTTACTATGCCTTACTACACTTACTAGTTTCTCTTTCTATAGCTTTGTTTTTCTAACTTGATTCATCATACTTTTTTTTAAAATGTACATATATTTAACAGTAAAACATTAATTTATTTTCTTTAACTTTATTATTCTAGATATTTCCCTTTTCTTAACTCATGACACTTTCCTCATAAAGGGATAAAACTTGACTAGTAATACTTGACAAGACAATTAATGCAGTGCTTTTTGGGAAGATAAACTGATTCTTTGATATTCTTGGCTTGTAGTAATTGGAATTTTATTTCTGTGATTACATTGCCAGTGGAAAAAAGTGAGTATTAAATCTTCAGTGTAATGTCAAATTTTACTTATCTTTTTATGATCTGTATATTGCTCTGCCCCTTATATAAGAAAAAAAAACAACCTTAGTGAAGTGCATGTCATTGGACTGTGTTAAATTTTGAAGGTTTACACTTTTTCCTTTTAATGTTACTTAAGCTATCAACGTAGGTGGCCTAGTTGCTCAGCTTACTGTTCTCTGACTCACATAGCAGGTGATTGACTGAAATGTTATGAATTTTCATCCCAGTACTTATAAACTATTTCAACAGTGGTATAAAACACTTGTCTGCTCAGAGGAGACCTAAGTGTTACTTTTACGCACAAGAATCAAACAGAAGCTCAAATAAAGCTTGTCCTTTTTTATTTTCTCTATTCATGTTACTTTCTTCCCAGTGGGATGGAATAATTAATTTTGTTCCTTTCTTTAAGGGAGAAAATTGTTTTGATTTCCCAATTGGAAATGAAGAGCTTGTGTGGGGCTGTGAATCTTGTTCTGAGAAACCTATTTCCTGTTTTGATTTGACTTTGGGGAAAGGCATCAGATTTCCAAGGTTTACTTCAGTGCCCTTGAAATCAGAATCTGGATCATGCTGGTTTTTAAGAACTGGGAAATATCAACTCATAAAATCACAGTATCTCAGAAGAGGTGAAGTTGGGAGGGAACTCTTGAAATCATCTAGTCCACACATCCAAAACACTACACTCACCCTCCCAGTTCAGGCAGGGGCAGCCGTAGCAGGATGTCCAGGATGATGCTGTTCCTGATGCGCCCCAGGACATGGCTGGTCCTCCTGGCTGCCAGGACCCTGCTGACATATATCCAACTTCATATCGACCAGGACCCCCAAGTGCTTTCCTGTGGCACTGCTTCCCAGCATCTCACTCCTCAGTCTGTCCATATACCCAGGGTAAGTTGTTCCCAGGCGCAGAATTTGGAACTTTCCACTGTTGAACATTGTCATTCAGGTCCACTGCCTCTTGGTCTTGCATTGTTGATGAGAAGTTTTTTTGTCCTCCCTCCTTTCTTAGGACTGTTGTGGAGAGGATAGGTATCCATAAGTGCCTGAGCTCATCTGGCACCATGAATCAGGTTTTAGGCAATAGTTAATGCATTGTGGGTAATTAAGAAGCCCCAGTCTCATATCAAAGGCAGTGCTTTTTGGAAAGAAACTGGAAAGAAAAAGGTAACACATGAATCCTTTTTTCTGAATCATAAGCAGGTTATAAATATTCTTAGTGTGGCATTGCTGTTTAACTCAGAAATTATAAACATTAGTAGAAAGTAGATTTAAAGTTCTGATAGTGTCTGCTTGTACTTGACTCCTTCTAAACCACCAGTATTAAGCTCCTGCTCTTCAAATTTAGTTTTGAATCACAAACCCAAAAACATGCCCTGAGCTTAAGAGACTGGAATTTCTCCTAAAAGTAGGTCACAGAAAAAAGGATCTGAATTAAATAATGCGATCCATATCAGATAGGAAGTCAGAATCATATTATGTACTGTTCCAGACTTTTAAGCACTGAAATCTGAAACTGAATTTTAGTTGAGTGAAAATACCTTTTGAATCTGGAGTAAACAAACAAAAAAACTGTCAGCAAAAATATATGAATCTTTGATAAACCTATCTCTCCATCCTAATCATATTCCACACTCAATGCATGCATAGACTTATAGAACTGTCACACAAATATTAAAGGAGTAATAAAAATATCAACTTATTTTATGTCACTGAGTCCAGTATTTCAAATGCTGAATATTCTGATGCATATTTAGGATAAAACCTTTTATCAGAAAATATTCATCTGGATGGTAAAATAAACTGAGAGATATATTAGTGCAGATAGAACACAGGTTTCATGATGCAAAATGCTTTGGAGAAAACATTGGAGGTTTGTTAACAAATAAGGTTGGAATCAGGAATGCATAGCAGAAGAAGAAATAATTATAAGTTGTTTTTATAGAGCAGCTTGTTAGAGAAAATAAAATATTTATGCTATTTATTTGATAGTTTGCTAATTTCCAGAACTTTTTTCAGCCTTTTACATAATTATTTATAGCAAATAGGGTTTTTTAGGTATTTATAGCAAAAGGGATTTCTAAATTTAATCTTCTTACGCTTTTTAGCAAAATCACTTTACCTTTTAAATGGCCTTATGGTGTTTGAGAAGTTCAGGTGTGTATGTTTCAAATTGCTTAAGGGTTGGAAGTCTACCACTTAGGAGCACAATGTAGGACTTTGTAGTGATGCATGAAAAATAGATGTACCCCAGCTGTGAAACAGTAGAGAAAGCCTCCAAAATACATGTCAGCAAAACTGTCAGTGAAAAAGCCAGTTAAAATCATGATAACCACAATGCAACCTGAATTGTTCTGTGTAGTAATTTTATTGAGATTTTTCAAGTTCCCTCTCCACATGTATAATCACTGAAATATGATCCATATATGCTCAAAATTAGAACACTTATATTTAGAGTTCACCACAAATTATAGTCTGTATCTTCCTTTATGTGAACAAATTCTTCTCATTAACACATATGCAATCTAAAGATGTTGGAAAGAAAGCACTCAATTCTTTTTACCATTTTGCTGCTGCTTGATTTTGGAAAAATCAGTCAACACTTTGGATGAAAATTTTGAAGAACAGGTCTCTGAAGTTTGCTCCTGCATATTAAAGTGCTGGTGACATATTTTCTGAGCTACTGAATATACCTGGTTATAGTAGTATCATTTTTATAACAACAACACAAACAATCTATTTTCTAAAATTCATAGATGAATGATTCATCTTCATAGTGAAAGACTGGATTTATGGCTTTTACAAACACTGGCTTTGGTTGAAAATTGGGAAATATTTCCAAGGAATAATTTTATGGACACACTTAATGTATATGTTTGCCTAAAGGAAATTATTTTTTCCAATGAGAAGGGTTTGAAGCATTTTTTTTGCCATGTCTGTGCTTTGATCAGTCCAGGAATGATTGGTCTTTCTTGGCTAGTATTTCTCTCATATGGAGGGAAGTTTATACATGGATGTTTTCAAACTTCTTGTGTGTTTCAGGATACTGTTTGCTACAGGGCTGTTTTAAGGCAAGAAAAGGAGGATATAATGCAGAGATACAAAAGCATTTCCTATTTCTCTGGGTTTTTTTACCACAGATTCACACAGCATTCAAATGAGAGTTCAGATGAAAACTCAGATGAAAACTCATAGTGTAGTAGAAAGTCTAGTCAGACATACTTATGGCAAATAATGTTTAACACTGTACCAAAATTAATTGTGTATGCAAATGAGAATACTGTAATAATGATCTAGTACATGGAGCACTGGCATGCCACATCTATGGTCATTTAAATCTAGCCTGAGGTTTTAACCACAGCTGGAAGAGTGGTTTAGGGTTATTACCTGTTAGACAGTAGTCCCCCTTTAACCTTAATAAAGAGAGCATAATTTATCACAATTAGGCTTAATTGGCAATTCTCAGTCTGTGTTCAGCAGAGTATCAGGACTAAGATGGCATGGAGAATCACTTTATTCCTTTCATCCTCGAAGGTGATTTTTCCTCAGCTCAGTAATAAGCAGTATGAGCATCTCATTTAAAAAGAATAAAAACTATAAATTCTGAATCTCTCACATTCTTCTTCAAGTTAGGCATTCTAGGCAGTCAGTTAAGAGACATGACACTTAGAAGATACCTCAAAGTGTACTACATTATACTGGCAGAAACTAAAAAATATGCTTTACACTGTTTGCGTTCATTATACTGGCAAGTGCTGCTGAATACTATGACAACAAATCTTTATATGTTCAGTAAAATAAATAAAACCTATCACACCTGCAAACTCACCTGTCCCCCCCTCAGACTATATTTTTGAAAAGCTGTACCCCTGTTCAAGTTTTTTCCTCACTTCTGGAAGGTTTGATATCTGATTTTATTGGTGGTGTTACAAAACCACAATTTATGCTTAAACATCTCAACTGTCTTTAGAAACTTTGTTTCAGGGGACATCCTTCCTTATCAAGGTTGTGGGTTTTGTTTTGTTTTGGGGTGGGGTTTTATTTGTTTGTTTGTTTTTATTTTGGGGTGGTTTTTTTTTAGCAATCTCTATGATCAAATGCAAAAAGTTCACAGGCAAAAAAAACCTCTGGCATACATCTGCCATTTGTGCAGTGGCTTCATGGGAATAAGGAGAAATGTGAGAAAATTAACAAATTTAGGTTTTCTTCTTTTTATCTATGTAGTTTTTGTTTTTCAAAATCCTACCAAGTGTTGTAGTTCAAAATCAATGTTAGGGTGAAACATGAAAACATAGCTCTATTTCAGAAATAATTTTAAAAAATATAAACTCCCAGCCTAGCCTGTGATTTGTTCAGGTTGAGCTGATCTAAAAGTCAATTATATTCCTAAGAATATGACACTAAATGTAGACAATTATCTTTCTGTTACTGGAAATATGGGAATTACTCTCTTCTGGGGAAACTGACATGGAGTGACTGTAAGGTGTGCAAGGCTTCCTAACTGAATTTAGTGTTAAAGATACCATAGTGATAATATGGCATGAAGAACAAGAAAATCTGTCAGCCTTCCCTCATAGTGTTCCTTCTTAAGCAAGGGCAATATTAAATCTTAGGATGTTTTTTTGTTTGTTTGTTTTGATATTTTGTTCTTAAAGGACACATTCTTCTCAAGGTTAAACACAGTGTTCACTTGCAGATCCTGTTCTCACTAACAATCCCTTTCCATTACACCAGCATCGCCATCTGCTTCTTTAAGGACACTTGTTCAGCATCAGAAGTTTATACTCAGTCCCTAAGAAAAGTAAAATATAGATGCAGATGTGGGGAATGTAGCCACATGTTTTGATAAGCATTATTTATGCCAGAATGTATTGGTTTGTATGCATTATTTATGCCAGAATGTATTGGTTTGTAGATTTCTGGAATAAGAAAGGAATAATCTACCTCAACGCAACATAGTGCAGTATCTGAAGAAATTTATGTAATTAAGAATCAAGATTTTACTCTCACTTGACATATAAGATCTGTGTCTCAAAATGTGCTGGTTTTGACCTAGGAGAAATGGAGAATTTAAACAGTCTCTTCAGTGCAGTAACAATGCAATACACTTATACATCTTCCCTGAGTCACAAGGGGCCTATCTGTGATCTTTCAACATGTCAAGCATACTGGATCTAAATAATTTCTTATGTGCTGAAAGGAAAAATGGATGTTTTTTAGGCTTCCTAGACAACAGACTGTGCTTCAAAGGCAAACTATGTAATAGGTATTTATCTGATTCAAATCTAAAATTCAATTTAGGAGTGAAATAACATGACCATCTGGCATTGTTTTACTGAGCTGCTTCAGATGGGCAAATAAAACTCAGCCAGGCTTCAGTACTATTCAGTTTAAATGTTGTTTGGTTTGGTTTTTGGTTTTTTGTTTTTAGTTTTTTTTTTTTAATAGATATCTAGACAGAAATATTTCTCCTCCATTTTCCTTATAGAAAAAATAATTAATTTTAGTGTATCGATCTTTCTTATAACAGTGATTTTGTTTTGGATAAATTATATTTTTCAAATGGACAAAAGCTTAATATAAACTAACAACTAGTAATGTATTTATTTGTGGCTCTTTAAATATAATTTTCTAAAAAAAATTATTCCCTTTTTAGACCTATATTTCCCCTTATGTTCATGACAATAAATGTCTGCTATCCTCAATTGCCAACTCAGCCACCAAACTAAAATGAATTAGACTGAAATTTTTGTAACTGGCTACAGAAAGGGGAATATTCTTCACAGAAATTTTTTAAAAAGTGATTAAATCAGCAGTTCTTTCCTATATACTGATGATGACATCTTTAAAATCACAATTATGGAAAAATCTCAATGTGATTTCTAGCATATATGTATCATATATAAGCATTGGTTTGTAGTGCTGATTTGAGTAAAAACTCATGGATTAAATAACTAAATTAACTAATTTTCAGCCACATCCGATTTTAGGTGAAAATCTAATTAGCTGAGGCAAGTTTAGCTTAACTTTTTTCCAGGGCTGTGTCTTGAAGAAAGAGGGGAAAAAAATTAATGAAAGTATTTTGAACTATAAACAACGCAGACAATCCTCTAACAGCATTTTATCCTAAAGAAATAAATTTTCTATGTGAATTGATGAATTTTGGCATTGAAAAATCATTCAGAGTCTCCATTCTGCTTATTAAATTATGCTAAAGTAGCATTTAAAAAATTGTTTTCTCTGAAAATTAATATTTGAGGTCGCCAGATTAAAAAAAAATATTTTATAATTTGCCACCCAAGAAATATTGCTTTTTCTCTATCAGGAAAAATAATGAGTTTGCTTCTTAGTTCTTTCATTGCTTTTAAGATTTGTCATAGCCACAACCTCAAAAATTTAAGAATATTAATTCAAGAATCCATAAAATTTAAATTATACCTTTATAAAATTAGATGGAATTGCCAAGTAATCTTTAATTTAAAACACTTTATATGAATATATAAGTTGATATACTCTTTTTAAATTAAAATGTTACACAGATAGATATTTTAGCTAGTAATCTGAATAGAAAACAGACCTCTTCTTACTGCCAGTTCTTGTTTTCAGAAGCCAATACTTGCCGTATTTACATCTGACACAATCCTGATACAAAATAAGATAATTGTAATTAACAGGTATCTTTTTTTCTCTCATTAAAAGACTTGATGTATCTTTTTAGAGCAGCTGTTTGGCTGTCAAAATCAGCCATGTAGCTTTTTCCTGTTAAGAAGTGTCTGCAAGAATCTTTTTACTGCTAAAAATAGTTTGAAAGTTTTTTCACCTGTTTCATCTCAATGTTAACTGCACTGCAGTTATCCACAGGAAATAAATGTAAATTATTTGGTTTAAATCATTTTAATTGAAAAATATGTGCACTTTAAGGTTAAAAAAGGAAAGATAAAGTCAGAATAAGAGATTAAATTTAAACCCAGTAATCTTGCAACTATAAATTGCTAGTAATTTTTAAGACGAGTTTGCTTTGAGATGTACATATAAAATGTACATTTTTTTTTCTTCCCTCATAGTGGTTTTCATAGTAGCATAATTCTGTGGTATTTTAAGGCTTTTTATAAAAGCATATCTCAAGTTTCTGTGCTATAAACCCCTGACATGATGAAAACACAAATAACTTCAGTGGGACTGTCTCCTGGTATTCCAATGTGGGACTGCATTTGCGCAGGAAGGGGTGGGGTAGGGTAGGATGTGGGGTCAGTGTCTAAGTAAGGAGACCCCAGTGAGTTAAAGATTGCAAAGGGACAGACTGTCAAGTCCCTGACAGTTGCCCCCACCTGATATGATCCGATTATTAAAAGATGACTCTGCCTGAATTAAGGTCCAAACAAGATCATAGGCTGAAGTCAATAATATGGATTTTATTTAACAGCAAATGTGAGGTACAGAGATAGAAAGCAATAGGAAAAAGAAGGTGGCCAGGGGGGTGGGGGTGGGAGAGAGAGAGAGATGGAGAGATCAAGCAGAAGATAATTACCTCCCATGGCATGGCATCCTGCTGGTCCTCCTTCACCTCGGTCTTCTAAGTGGTGGGGGTGCTAGAGTCATTCTTCTGGCAGTACTGCCTTTATACAGTTCAAGTTCTGGGTATCCTCAGGGTGGTCGCAGATGTTCCTACAACATTGGCTCACATGGATGTAAGCATTTGTTTCCTTTCTCACAGTCTGCACAGTGGGAATTTTTGTCCAGTGTGCTAACCAAATCTTCACCTCCACTAGGACAGGAATTAGAACCTTCCTGACATTGCTATCTGTGCTTATCTCAAGTTTCTGCTGTGGTGGCTTATTTTGTCACTCCTTCTGTGGCCTTGACTGTTCTTTGAGGCAGGCAACTTCATGCTTTAAATCCTTACACCACTCCATGGAAGAGCTGTTGCTTGACCTGGACTGTAAAGATGCTCTGCATTCTTCTCCAGTTTTCAAGTTTCACAGATGTGTGACGGAGGCACTAGATGCTCAAGAGCAGATAAGTCTGTAACCTACTCAGTGTTCAAAGCTGGAAGAAGAATGCACCAGAGAATGACTGGATATATGTGTGCACATATGTAAGAGGAGACTCTTAAGCTTCTGAAACTGGTCTATGTCATAAAAAAAGACACCAGATGTTCTTCTGGTTGAGTGTTGTATGAATGGAAAGAATTTGTTTTTACTCTCTGGGAACTAAGAGCTCATAGCTATAATGTATATTTAGTTTCCCAAATGCTATTAAAGGCTTTTTCAAGGTAAAAGGCATTGCAGTAGCGCAGTCTTCATCTCATATTGGTATGACTTAAATTTTGTCGGGTTATACTTAATGACAGTCTGTTGGAAGAACTTCAGAGTACACATGGTTTAAGTACTGTTGTTTGGCCACTGATGCCACTGTGAGATCTCAGATTGCCATTGCAAATAGCTAGAATATTAATGGGGAATTAAATCTCTATACCAGTAAAAGATGGAGAGAGCATCTTCTTTTATGCTTCCCTGCACTGTCTGAACTACTTCTCATAACGGCCGCATTTCTGCCAACTGCCTCCGCCTTCCGGCAAAGAACTATAACAGCAAACTGTCCTTGCCATTTAGGAAAGATGTTGACAGGAGGTAGATGCAGTGATACCCTGCATACTTACAGCACCAATTCTTTCCCATCAGCATCACACATGAGTAAATGACTAACTGCCAAATGCCATTCTCCAGAATGGAGACATTTAGACAGTGCTGGAGATTCTAGTCTGGATTCCTAAAACAAAACTCAAGGTCTCATCTCTGCATCAGAATGAGCTTAAGTAGTATCAAATCCGAGTTTATTACTAAAGAAAGTAAATGGGTTTAAATAAGGCAGTAAAATGAATGTTTGCAGGTGAACTGTCATAGGTGTTCCTGTCTCTAAGTAAAACAGATCATCATGTGTAGACCTGATAAATACCACCTACCAAGTGAAAGCTGTGTTTTCTCAGTGCTAAATCTGTCTGTTACATGTGTATGTAACTGATGCTTGGCACACCAAGGAGGTGGCCAAACAAAGCTCTGCAGGTGTCAGTATATGAAATATACAGTGGTGGTGGATCTAAACAGCGGGGTAGGTCCTGCAACACACAGGCAGTGAAGCAGCACCTGAGTTCTTCAGGCCACTGTACTTTAAATGCTGTAGTGTGCTTTCAGATTAATAATGAACTGTTCTGCATGAGAGTAATGTGAATGATAATCACTGAAAAGTTATCATGTAATGTAGGTACAGTTTCCATGGAAGTCCTTGCAACTAGCATGATATCTACTAGGAGTTCTTGGATGGCATGTGCCAGACAGTGCTATGTAGCCATGAGGCTTCAAATGACAGTGCAGAGACAGCTATTGGAGAAAAAAAAAAGGTATCCTTAGGCCCCCTTCACAAAGTGAAATGATGGTTGTCCACTGGAAGCAAAATCCCTCTCCTCACAGGAATTTGTGTAGCTTCTGTTTCTGCATAGTGTTGTAAGGTGTCAGAGCTAAAACTCCTCCCTTTTCTCACTTTCTATGCAGTCTGTGTTCCCTCTTAAACAACTGTAACTTTTCAGTGAAGAGAGAAATAAGTCCTTAGAAGATGGGTTTTAGAAATAAAAATGGCAAACATTTCACACTGTGTAGAGGTGTGATATGTTACAAGTAATCTTGGAAGAAATGCAGTAGTGGGCAGAGTGCAGGTGGAGTGTTCAGAGCTGCATGTGTAATTCACACTTGGTGTGGTGGATGCTATAAAAAAATCAATACATAAACTCGAAGGTGGATGGAATTCATCACATATCTCTGCTCTCTGTCACCTGAATATCACCACTATGTATAGAATGCATCTGTATAACTTAATCTTATTTTCCTTCTAAAAACACATGCTAAATGCATATTAATTTCTATACACAGAACTAGAAGTGTTAAGTGTAAAATATGCCTAGGATGCTGGGAAGTTTTAACTGGGGATAACTCACACAGCGCCAGAACAAAATGCATCTTTTCCATTATTGCATTTACTCCTTATTGAGAGATCTGTCATATCAGTGCTACATTTTAGGGAGCTCATTCTGTTGAAATGTATAATAATTACTTAACCTGTAAAAAAAAAAAAAAAAAAAAAATTTACAAGAAAACAAAGCCTATCAATAGTACCAATCATTATCCCATCCTCATTAAATATATTATGCTTTCTTTTCATAGCTAGGCCAAATGCTGATTTCTGACAAGTAGGTATTCTGGTTTTGCCATTTGATTGACATCTGCATTGGAGTCCTAAAAGAATGAGGAATGATTGAGGTATCTATGTATGTTCTTGCTATGGTAAATAAAAAGTGGCCTTTGGGCCTTTGATATGATATTGAAAAATGACTTATTAAAGAGTAACAGTAAGAATTTGAATTGCAATATAGAATTTTCAGTTTTCTGAGAGGTACCTTCCTGCTAGTTTAAATTGTAAACATCTGAAAATCCAGTGTAAATTGATGTTATATTTACTGTGCAGAAGTCACTCCAATATGCTTGCCTTGAAGCCTCAAAAACAAAATTCTGTGTATTAATCCTATGGCTTCAGAAATGAAGGGAAAAAAAAACCCATTGCTGCTTATAAATATGAAGCCTGCAGAGTATAAGTAAAATAAATTTATACAAAAAACCTTGAACAATTCCTACTGCAACATCAGCCCAGTTTCATTCTGAGCTGTTGAGCCAGAAATGTGAGAAAATGAAGTGACTGAAGCCTGTCAGAAAAGAAAAACAGCTAGTGGGGTGATGATATGAATCCACAGATGGAAGCATTGAATCCACAATCTTCACTGCATTGATTAAAGACTGTTACTGTTCAGGTGAATTGAAAACTTCACAGAAGCCATGGTGGAGATGAGCACAATAAAAAGTTGGTTTTCATCTGTAATTCAGCAGTACTCTAAAGTAAGGAACTGATTTTTTTTTTCTTCAACTGGGTTATGTTAGATGACTTACAGAAAGAAATATATAACATGTATGTTTCTTTCAGTAAATACCTTGGTTTATAGAACACATTAGCAATCAGATTAGGCAAAACCTACAACACAGCTAAACTTTCCAAATAGAGCTCTACCTTATTGGTATAGCTTATATCTTGAGTTCATCCAGCTTGCATAAAACATGTATCACATTTAGCCTCGACACACTTTAGTCTCTCTTAATGCAAATAGATACTGGTATTTCATCTGAATTGTGACAGAAAACAATCCTTTTTCATAGCAAAAAACAACAATGATAAAAACAAAAAAATAAACAAACAAAAAAACCCCCCAAACAACAGCCCTCCCCCCCCCCAAAAGATTTCAATTTTTTTTCAGGAATTTGAACTTTGTAGTTTTATTTATATTGCGGCTTTTTAGAGTTCTTTGGATTTTGGTTTTATTTGTTTGTTTGCTTTTTGGGTTTTTTTTTTAATGAGAAGACTGCAATTTTTATTAAACCTTCATCTTTATAGCATTTCACAGCTTGTGGACCGATTAATTGATCAAAGCCAGAGGCATCACCCTTGGAATACTCCTGAGGCACAGATGACTGCCAGGGAGGAGGCATTGACATGAAGCTTTTTTTCCTGACTCAGAGTTGAGTACTTAATCTGGGTCTCCCACATTTCAGTCACACCTCCTACAAACACACTCCCTTGGTGCTTGTGAGTAAGTCTTCCCAGCTACTTGAGTAGGAACTTCTCTATTTCAAATAGACAATTCAGGGAAGTTGTTTCAAAAGTTAAATTTTCCTGGTCTGCCTTCATTACAATGAAAATAGTATTTTTGCCATAAAAAATCTTGTAATAATCTTATTAAATACATTAGTTATGGCAGGTCAGCACCTGTAAATATCAGGTATATGGAAAATGCTCAAACAGACTAAAGGAATTATCCAAAATTAGATGCTTGTGAGAAATTTGACACACATTTAAGCGAGCTTCAGCAAAACACTATAATAAATCTTTCTACTTCCTTAATATGAAATAAGACCTGCAGTTCACAGCATCCCACAAATAATGACTTGCCTATACTCTCAGGAACACATCAGAGCAAACCTGTGCTCTGTCACTCGTGTATGCATAGTAGCAGAAGTGTAAAATAATGATTGCTTCCATCAGTTCTTAAATTGAATTGACAGTATTTCAAATTCATGAAGATAAATTAATTCAGAATCCTTTCTGTCTCTCAGTCAATTATAAAACAAAATATAGATTTTATTTCTTATACCTCAAAAAATATGAAAGTGGACAAAAACCACCTTCTAAAAAATGTGAAACTGATTTGATATGTGACTTGTAGTAGTAGCATTTGACAAATTATCCTTGGCCTGACAAATTAAAAAAACCCACCATATTCTACTATGTTGCTGTCTTGTTTCTACTGAAAAGCTTTCAAAAATCAGGGGAGAAATCCCTGGTGATTTTAACAGATCTTTTAAGTAGTAGAGAACTAAGCTTTTTCTATATGATTTATCCTCTCTCAGTACTCTTTTGGCATCACTGCAGAGGTGATATAAAACTTTCAGGAGATATTTATTAAATTATTAGAGTATGAGCTGTGTTTTGAGTTTGCAATTAGCCTTCTCTAAAGTCAATAGTTGTTCAGGGCTTTGAATGGAAGGAGTTTTTATTTCAAATGGCACCAGTTAACAGTACCATTTGATTTCAGTAAGCAATATTTGTGGAAGAAGATTGTAACTCAGTATTCTCTGATATAAGTTTATTTAATTAAACACGATTATTTAGAATTTATTAAGTTTTTGATTAAGAAGGGTCTCCCTAGCATTTTTTCTGTTGTTGATAATTCTTTCCTTTACTGCTTAGAATTGTTGGCATCATTGCAGTTAACTCTACCCATCCTTACACAAAGCTTTTCAAGAATAGCAGAAAAAAGTCAATCCTACTAAAACAAATTCATATATCAGACATAAAGCCAATCAAACTAGATGTCACATATTTATAGTTTATATCTGCCGCACCTGAATGTAATGAAATGCAAATTGTTAGTTAAAACCAAAGTACTGATAAAAGAATATCCCTTCAATGTAGTTTCCTTAGTCATAAAATTTGTCAGGTTTTTGCAAGATCTTAAAGATGAAAAGTAACCAAAAAGAATGCCTGATTGGGAACTTCAATCCTGTTGATTTTTTCCTCAGGAGCTGACCTTGCTTTAGCAATTTAAGAAAATAATTATTGTCGCCCTGATTTTTTTAGCCTTCTCTTCTGTTTCACAGTTTCATGGTTTGGGTTCTTTCTCACACTCTGGTCTGTAAACACCAGCAAATGTTTATCATTCAAAGTAGTTTTCATTCTTTGTCTTAGAGATATGGACAGCTGATGGACAGTTGTCTTGACCAATAGGATGGGGAGAGGTATCAACCCTCTCCCCCAATCCCTGGCCTTTGTAGAAATACTATATAATAGAGTCAGATCTTTTAATAAAGCCAGTTCATGCCTTCTAAGAAAAGTGGGCGTGTGTAATTGTGTGTGTGACAAACAGCGTCAAATTACCACAATGAGTTATTCTGATAGTAAAAACAGATAACATAAATGAGATTGCTCACCTTCACAGACTCTGGAACATTAGTCATATACTTTGGTGCTGTTTCTTTTCTTTTCCAACAAATACCAGTAAACCTAAGAGGAAATTCAAAGTGTCTGTACATAGCCTTAACTGTTTAACATCTCACTTCCTTCAAGACAGCTTTTCAGTCTCTGCACAGCCATGTTTCCTGTGTTTAGTTACCCATCCCATCACTCATGAGGTAGAAGTCACGTGCTATTCATACTGCTTGGCTCATGTTTCTGGAATTGATCCTCTATAGATAAGTGTGACTACTTTTAGAATGTGATACAAGATATGAGCCATGTCAAATTATTTACTGTATATTCCTTACCATTTAGATTCCTATTTTTTTTTTTATTTTTTTAATTCTCTGATCCTTCCAGGATGTAAGGCTTGCTGCAAGGGTTCTCACAATAAAGTCTTCCCTATGATAGAAAAAAAAGCCTGTTGTCATTTTCTTGATGGTTAAGTCCTTTAAAGATCCCAGATCATGGAATGGGAGTTTCATAAGTGTACATTTTAATAATTAAAATAAAAATTAATTAGAATCTGTGCTGTTCTATAAGTTTAGGATGAAAATTCTTAATGCATGCTACGCAAGAATAATGAGTCAGTCACAGCAGAGATCATGGGGAAAAAATGAGAGATCCTTTCACAAAAACATCAATATTTGATTTGATCTGAAGTAATTTGTTAATGGCCTTTGAGAGATATGCTTCTTAGTAGTAAGCCTACCCCTACCACAGCATGTGATATCTTGCAATAGGTCAAGTGGGATAGAATTGAGTGGGGAGGCCAGAATCTATCTTCCAAATCTGAGTTCCTGTTCACCTATATTTGGAGATGGTATTCATCTTCTTCATTTTTATTTACCTCATGTAAGATACAAGAATGATCAAAAATCTCAGCAAATGCATGTTTTTTCCATGTCTGGGGTTAGGCTATGTCTATTACAGTAGAACAAGCAGACTTCTTTCTCCCCGTGTATCCTCATGAATTCAACTAATCACTCTTTTAAGAACAATCTGAACAATAATTACCTATGGTTCTATTTTTATTGGTAGCCTATAACAAACATTTCTTCCATAAGTTTCTGCAGTAGCTTTTCTTGTCCACTGAAAATTCTAGGATTTAAAGAACCTGATAGCAATGAATTCTACAGCTGGAATATGTGGAGCAAACAGAAAGTACTGATTGTTTTGTTTTGTTTTGTTTTGTTTTTAATCTCAATTTCACTTAGCATCTCTAGTAGAAGAAATAAGGAAAAAATAATTTTTTCTTCTCCCTTTCATCCTATCTCTCATTGCAGACAACTCTCTAGCCCCATTTTCTCCAGTCTGTAGAGTCACAGGCTATCAACTTCTCCTGCCACAGTTACAGCTTCTTCTCTTATGGAAGCATTCCACTTGTTTGATCTGCCTTATCCCTTTTCTGCATTTTCTCAAGTTCTTTCAGCTTCATATACTTGAAGATCAGCTAAGTAGAACTGTGCATATTATCCATAGTAAGGCTACACTATGCCTTTAAAGTGACATCGCTCTCTTTTTCCTCCTAATACATTCTAGCACTTCATTTTGTCTTTTAAATGCCTCTGATATTGATCTGAAATTCGAAATACTCCAGTCCACTTTCTAGATCAGAAGAACTAGAAATACACAGATTAAAAGCTATTGTCAGTTTTTATCAACACCAAATTTAATCTGTCATTACATTGCTCAGTTATTCAGCATTGCAGTGCCTTGCAAATATGTTGCCTGTCTCTGTTCCAGCTGTGACTGTCCCGACTTTTTAATTGTAGAAATTAGGAAAAGTTTAGAAGTGTCAAACATTCATATATACAGCTTATGCTCATTCTTCGGTGAATGAAATGAAGTTCAGGTGAGTTGTCTCTAGTTTATCATGTGTGGTTTTACTTTATCACTTTATTCTAAAACCTATTCTACTGGCTTTCCAGTCTGACATTTTATAGTCATATAAAATAATAATAATAAAAAAAAACCACCAAAAAAAAAAAACCCCACAAAAAAACCCCAGCTTTGTAGTAATCATCATTAGAAAGAAAAAATTAGTGTTCTTTTTCTGCTGTGATCTTGTCTTCTCTGAGTGCTCAGACAACCTGCTGACGTCTATAGGCACTGCAAACTGTTTGGTTGAGCTCTTCTAATGAACCTAGAAAAAAACCCACATTTTTTTCAGACTTTATTGCATTCACAAAGTGCTTCCTCACACTTTCTTTTTGGCCTGTGTTATCATGCTTTTGCATTTAAACTCTCAGATATTACATTCTTTCTGTTTTTTCTAGTCTGAATACAAATTACAATTTCTTAATTGTAAGATCTTTTATTGTAGATAGCTTCTTCTATCTTTTGCTCTTGTTGTTGTTCTGTTTAGAATCTTAATGACTGTTCTTCTTACAATTATACTCTTTGGGGCCGTACAAATTCACTCAAATTCATGGACAGCAGTGAACAAGCCAAGAATAAGTCACACCACAGGCTGTGGATTGATGTACCACACCACAATTTAATGGCTGATGTAGACATACCCTTTGTTTACTTTGAATCTCCTACCTATGATTTGAACACTACCCATGATAACAGCAAGCATTTTGTGTCTTAGGTTTTACTTTTTCATTTGTTTTTATAGAACATCCTTGATTTCTCTTTTATAAATTCTTACCCTGTCGGTTTTATGGTTTTAATGCGTTCCTTTAAGAATGCAGATAATGAATATTTTACTATGACTATTATAAAATGACTCTTATAGCCATTATGCCTTAAATCAAATTCTTCACAGCTGTACCATTTAGCACAAAAATCTAAATAGAGTATTTATATATATATTCTTATATATATAATAAGAATTTAATTAATTGGAAAAAAAAAAAATTACTTAGAGATGGACCATATCAAAGACTGAGGATTACACATTAAAAATTAGGTATAAAGTCTGCTAAAATGGTAGAAAACCTTCAAAGGAAAACATTTTTAATAAAAGCAGTTTCACATTCATCTACTACAGGCAAAATCCTAAATCCATCATAAATATAACTGCTATTATTATGTGATGGAACAGTGAAAAGCAGATGGACCTTATTTGCAATAATGTAGCTGGGCTGAAGGTATTTTTCCGCCTCTCTTCCTGCATTAGTAATGACAGGTGGTGTTGAAGATAATTTTAACCAGATTATGATGAGCTGTAGTTCAAATTCAAAGACTTTTTTTTTTCCCCTGCTTCTCATGCTTGGTGTATGAGTGAACATACTTTTAAATGCAATTCTTTAAAAACAACATTTGAAGATTTGTGTGTGTGGGAGCTGATGAGGTTCTTGCCTTTTCTGAAAAGAATTCTTTGAAAAACTTAAAAGGACATATTTCAAAAAAAGATTCTTCTGACTTTCATGTGAAGATATCTGTTTTGATATGAAAATGCTTGTAAATGGAATTTCCAAATATCAGATTCCCTCCTTCTGAAAAAAGGATCACAAATTAGGTGGAGAACAAAAAAGAACTCTGTGCTTAGTTTAGACCTTGCAAGCTGACAAGGTAGTGTGTGAATTGCAATCTGCTTGCAAGGCAGTGTTTCTACTTTTAAAGAAGAGAATAAGTGTATACCTTTATGTGGTACTTGGTATACCTCACAGCTCAGTGAGTTACCATCAAAGTTAGCACAGCCCTTGAGGAGAATTTCAGTTTCTTACTCACATTCTTTGAGTTTCACCTTCTGTGTTATGTGTATTTGTGCATATGAATGTATGCAGATAAATTCAAATGACTGCATATCTTCAATCTTTCTGTAGTTCTTTAACTGCATGTAGTGAGAAAAAAAAGCATTATGATGCTTAGTTTATAACTTAAGTAGGCAAAGAAATGTTTTGTGAAAGGGTTAATACTCAAAACAGCCCTATTCAGCTGAATGAAAATACATATTGGTGAAATATTAAATAGAAAACTCGTGCTTTCTGTCATTTCTTTGTATAGAAAGTTTCCTTTTGTGAAAAGCTAAGTGTGTTTTCAAACTGCAGATATAAATAAAACAAAAAAAATGCATTAAGTCCAGTCACAAATTTCCTTTGAATGACATCTGAGTTACCAGGTTTCAGTAGTTGAAAAAATGGTAGCCACAGGTATTTATTTGTTAATTTTAAAAGACTGTATGGGAAAAACACTAAGTGGCGATTGACCATGTAACCACTCATGGAGTTTGAATAATTAAATTTTCTGTGAATGTTTATTTGTTTTGCCTGGTAAAGCTAAAATTTTATGCAGTTTGATTCTGGTATCTGATGTCCCTCCGTAAATGTTTGTACCTCTGCAAATATATTAAAGCAATAACAAGGTGCTGCCTCAGCATGTGCTTGATTTCTTTTTTTTCATGGAAAGCCTGAGGGAAAGCTGGTGGCAGATTCCACGGGAGCCCAGATTCCAGGGAACCCAAAGCTGAGACTAAGGTCAGGGGCTTCTTTCTCCTGTTTGTAATCAGCTGACTTTATTTGCTAACTGTTTTGCTCACCTGAATCCTCACCCATACTGTCAGCAAGCTTTCAACCTGGTTAAAAATGCAGTTTAAGCAACTAGTCACATCAGTTGTGAGTTTTTATCACCTGGGCTAGGGTATACATTACCGTAACTTTAGAAAATCCATAGAAGACTCAAAGTAATGCTCTCCTTTTTCAATGTGAGACCAATGAAAAAAGAGTCAGAAAACAAAGATGTATTTCCCAAATCAATTCCTTATCATAAAGACAATCTCCACGAGACAGTTTTTTCTTTAAAACACCTCATAGCACTTGAGGATTGTTCCAATCCAGTATTTGGTAGATCTTTGCAACATGCTGTTAGGTCTCACATGCATGGTGTAATTGCTTTGCACTGTAATAATTTTCAGACTTGGGGTTTGTTAGTCACTGCCCAAAGTAACCAGGTAATTAGCAATACTGGCAGATATCTGCTGCTGAAATGGAAAGTTTTTTTTCAGCTGACTTGCTGCAAGTAGGCTTAAAATTTCAGCCTTGATTCTATGATTCTGTTATCTTTGTTCAATCAAATCCAATAAATCCAAGTAATTTAACAAAACCACTAAATGAAGTTGTTCAGCTACTTTTATTGCAGTTTAAATGAGGCATTTTTCCATGTAGCATAAATTGGGATCTGTTTAAGCTAAACTGAAACAAACTGCTTTTAAACTGAGTTATACATACACAGTGGAGTTTAACTAATTCACTTTATGAAAAAGATTTAATAACACACAAATCTCTTATGTGAACAAAACTTTATTCTTCCTATACAAAACTGATAAAAGATTATGAAATATGGTTTCCACATCTTAGTAGAAAAATGCAAAACAAGTCACATTTGACACATGGTAATCAGAGCACATTGTATTTCACTGATATGTATCAGATAAAAAGTAAAGTTATAAAATAAAAATTTGGTTTTGCTAGAACACAAGAGCAAGGGTAAACACTGAAAAATTATTTTGTGTTAAAATATAAATAAATTAATCAGGCCTCTGAAAAGCAAGTCCTTGTATCATTAAGGAGAGGTAAGAATAAAATGTACAAACTATTTTGGTTCATGTGATAGATTCTTCACTATAATGAAGATGGTGGAACAGCAATGATATATTACCTAATGACCTACCTTCAGACATACTATTGAAATGTGATTCTTTCATACATAAACCTAAATACAGACTAACAAATTTTAAAGAAAAACATTAAAGATAAACCATTCATATTCTTCAAGCATGTGCCTCACTTCTATCAAACTCTTGAGCAGAGTCTTAAGCACATACTTATGGACTTCTTCCCACTGGGACACTGCACCATTATTATCTCTAACCATGTAAGTATGGGTTCTCCTGTGTTGTAGTGGAGTATGACTGAAAAAAGAAATTGCTTTTGACTTCAGAATAACGGAGTACCTTGGAAACATTTGTACTTCAGCAACTTGAGGCCTCTTAGTGGACAAGAGGCATTTGGAGTACTATAGCTGTGCTGCAAAAGTAGAATATTTTCTACTGGTGTAGATATCATTCATGGATCATACTTACAGGGAATTGTATTGAAGATCACTTTCATCAAGCTTGGATATATTTTTTTATATCTGACTTCACTGAATTCTTCCCCAGCAAACCGCAAACACATTTATTCTAAGCGGCTCAACAGCACTCTCATATGTGCTAAATGCAGCAGGATAGATGTTCTCATTGTGATGCCAGGAAAGGATAAAGGAAAAAGAAATGCTTCACAAAAATATCACAAACACTTCATGTCTGGCGCCATGGTGTTGTTCAGGCACCATTCATGACTTAGATTTATATTGCAACCTTCACTTGGGAAGCTTCTGTCCTTATTATTGTCGTTCCAAGCAATCCAGATTTTTTGGACTTGTTTACATGAGAAAAGCCTGGAGAAGAAAGTGATGGATGGCTTCTCAGCCAAATGAGAGTCTCCCCTTCTAAAAGAGGAGCCAGCCATTGAAGAAGCAGGGAGCTGGAGATTATACCAGGGCAGGTAAAGGCAGGACTGTAGCTGAATGTTATGATTGCCCTGTAAGCCTGTATCAGACTTTAGGGAGGAAAGGTCCTGAGGCCATAAGTTAGACCCCCAAGAATTTTTGGTTTACTCATGATGAGAAAACATGAAAAAAAGGGTCAAGATCCACCTTATATAGGTATCGTGTTTTGATAGCAGAGGGCTGACATGGAGTGTCTTTTTTACCTCTCTGTTTTATTCAGGATAAATGTTGCCAGAATTCAGTTATTTAAAAATAAATAAGCAGCAGCTTGAATGCAGATAAAGGTACCCAACTCCATTAGGAAGGATTTTTTCTGCAAGTCTGAAAGCAGGCATTATCCTTCTTTGATAGAAAAACACAGCTGTGCAGTGCTGAGATACTAATGTGTTCTGCATTCAGCAGATTGTAGGGAAAACAGACATTCTTATTTTGGATACAATTCAAACTTTTGGCAGTGTCTTCCAGCTTCTGAGGTCATTTGCATCACTTCATTACAATGCACACACATTGTTCATACCTTGTTATATGCCAATTGAGTATTAAG
Organism: Donacobius atricapilla; assembly: GCA_013397315.1. Lineage (NCBI taxonomy): Eukaryota > Metazoa > Chordata > Aves > Passeriformes > Mimidae > Donacobius > Donacobius atricapilla. The sequence goes on from WBMY01003593.1 coordinate 241,038, forward strand.
TAAGTATTTGCATATTATTGCTCCACAGCTTATTGAGAGGCATTTCATTTCAGAAGTTTAAATATTTAGTGACCAGGTGTTTAACTACCAAATAAAAATAATCATGTCTGTTTCTTATGAGGAAAAAGTCTAATCAATCCAGTAAGACATTCTCAGTACCAAGCCAGTGAAGTGTGTAAAAATGTAGTGAGCTAAATTCTTTTCTCATTTAAAAGAGCATAAATATGCAATTATTCCTCTGAAGCAAAATGTACACCACCAGATATATTTGATTTTAATTAAAATTAGTATGTGGACTCTAGCAATCAGTATGTTAGTGATGTTTTATGTTAAAACACAAATACAATGGATGAAATCACTAGTCATGCAAATAATAAAGAAAACAGAAGAGAAAACATAATTTAAGCTTCTTCTCCATTTTTATTTTTATTTTTATTCTTATTTTTATTTTTATTTATTTTTATTTATTTTTATTTTTATTTTTATCTTTTTCCAATTATCCACATTTCATATTTTTCTGCATTGTTTTCAGTGGTTTTGTTTGTTTGTTTGTTTTTAATTGATGGCTGACTGTTAGACTCTTTAACATGTATCTAAATGAAAATAGATTGATTTTTCAAAGTCATAAAGCATCTTCTGTGTTCCTTGATTCAGTAGCTGTCATTATTTGACCACAGAATGACTATTAAGAAGAATGTAATGGGATCATAAAAAAAGACAGATGTTGCACTGGGTTATGTCAGGTAGGTATCTCCACTAGAAGTAGGGAGGTATTGAAACTGTTTTATAAGGCATGGCTGAATTTTCATAAAGAAATGCAGAGTACAGACACAGTGTTTGCAGCCAAGAACCAAGTATTCAAACACAAAAGATGTAAATGGAAGCTTTTGGGATGATCAGAGGTTTGGAGAGCTTGAAACAAAAATCTGTGAAGATTCAAATTACTCAGTTAAATACAGAAAAAATGTACAAAAGATAGCTAGAGGAGGGTGTTATTTTCCTGATATTGTTTGTGCCTCCGTGACTTACAGTATTAGAAACTTCCTGAGATATAGAAAGCTGTGCCACTTTATATGTACTGTGAGAGATATCACAACCCCATGTCTGAGATAAGTGGCCCGAAGTGTGCGCAGAGTAATTGAGATTTCCATGCATTATGTATTTGTACAGTGGCATGATTATATTTTCTAATTTGTCCTCTTTTGTTTGATTTCCTACTTTGTATATTAGAAAATAATTTATATTTTCTGTCTTTGCATTGTTATTGACTTTTTTAGGTCTACAATCATTCCAAAGGCTCTTTTCTGACTAGTAACACCTAACTCTGCCATCAGTGAGTTTATATAAGTCGAGTTTTTTGTCTTTGTTTGGTTTACTTTGCAGCAGTTAGCACTGAATTTCTTTTACACAATATTTATTCAAAGATGGAACTGGTTCTGGTCCTGGTATGCAGCCTGTGTCTATATTACTAGACCTAAAAGAACCTCAGACAGCGACTGAATCGCTGGTTCAAGTCCATATCCTTGCCCTGTTCAGCCAGGTCCCTGACATTTTGTCCTATGCTGTCAAATCATTGCCTAGACAATTGACAAGCACCATTCTGACCCTCAAAACAGGTCTTTTTAAATGCAGCTATAAGGTAGGAAATAATGTAATCAAGTTTATTTTTCAAATCATGCATAGTTTAGCTTTTCAATTAGAAAGTATTTATTATATTAAAGGAAAATCTTCTACCGGAATCTGTTGGGTTTGTCCTATTTTTACATAGAGGCAATAGACCAATTGCTTAGCAGCAATTTTTACTATGCCCTCATTCAGATTTGCCTTTGTGTTGCTGAAAGCCTTGAGCTTTCTCCTCAGATTTTCGTGACTGCTGGTCTTCATCTCTGCTCTGTCATGGGCATCTCTGCCAGCCCACAACTTTTTGGGGAAATGGTTCTGAGAACAAGTGTTTGAAATGTACCCGTTGTGTCATTTCCAGTGCTGGGATGAGAAAAGGATTGCCTTGAATGTCTTACAGAAACTATTTTGCTTCTTAATATTGTATTTGCTACTTCTACAGCTGTTTAAGGAAAATTTTTTCTATTGGTCTCATGGTTCTGAGACCTCCAGCAAAAGTAACATATGTTTTGTTTGCTTCCTTTAAATATCCCAGCCATTTAAAGGAGATTTTCTGGGTGCTAAGACTATAATTTATTTTGAGTATCGTATTAGATGCCAGTATTTCATTGCAGTGTATAGATATTCCTTCTTTATTCATGGACTTTGAAAGAGAATGATTGATGAATGGAGTTACTCCATCAGAGATAATGATTAAAGCTTCAGCTTTTAATACTCACTCTAGATTATTTCTTTTACCATTTTAACTTAAAGCACTGAAGTCATAAATGTTTCATTAGAAAAGTTTAGAGTCTTCAGACTAGGAAAGTATTCTGCTAGGTCAGACAACAGATAAAAGTTTCAAAAATTTCTGATAGAAGTGCTGAGAGCAGGTTTATAAGCCTTTTGCATCATGATACCTTATTTTCAGCCCATTTATCTGCTAAATAAAAAAAAAATAAAATTTTGATCTGAGAAACTTCTGCACATTTTCTTTCCTTTTCTCTAAATCATTGAGAAAAATAAAGAGGAGGGTGTGTGCATAAAGGAGGAACTAAGTTCTTTGTAAAATAAGCAACCCCTCTATGAATTTGCAGCGTAATAACAATGACCCTAATGTTCTCCTAAATCTTCCAAATATAAGTGAGTAGATATTTTGTTATTATTGAAATAACTTCTGTACAGTGTTTAAATCTTTCTTTTCTGCATTTGATGTTCTCCTGCTTGAAAAAACATACATGTTTAAATCTTCATGTGCTGACAAGGCATGACCTGGTTTGATATACGTGCTCCAGCCTGTGAGGAGGATTGCCAGTTGTTTCTTGTTGGTTTATTTATATCTGGGTTTGGTTTGTTTTATTATCAGTGTCACATTTGGAGCTCTAAGTGTTCTATGCTTTTACATACCTGCAGTGCCAAAACATTTTAACACTTGATATTTTTTTAATTTATAATTGGGCTTAAGAGCTAACATCTTGATTATTGTTTAAGAGTAAAACAAACCTAAACCAGTCCAGCCAGAGGCAATTAAAATCAGATTTTAAGACAAGCTTGATAAAGGATCCATAAGAGAGGCTGTAAAAGCTGTTTGAGCACTAAGATGCTATAACTAAACAGATACTGAGAGTTACTATTTTCAACATTTTTCCTGTAGAAAGTAATTGCTTTTATAAATTTCACTTGTCTAATTTTCTTTATTTTTCAAAAATAAACCATTCTAAAAATATATGCTACTGGATTCATCTTCACACGTCCTGTTTTCCATACATTTAGAAATTTGTCATGTGTACACTGACACAGCACAGAAAGAGCAGCTCACTGGCCAAAGGCAGTTTATTTGCACTTCTCTAAAGTTTTCACCTCTTCTATAACAAATCATTCAGAAATTAAAATTAAAATGCTACCTAAAGTTTGCTTCTTACCTTTTAAATTTAAAAATCCAAGATCCCAGCATTCTTTGGCCTCGCAGACAAAACTGAGGTTCCCTTTTAAACTGAAACTACTAGGGTGCAGTGTTGTAAATATCAGGCTGTCAAAAGCGTGATTATTTCCATGCTAAGCCTTTAACTAGTCTTGATTAAAATTATAGCTTCTGTAAAATTATAATTTCTGTGTATTCTATTATAGTATCTAAGCTACTGTATAGTATCCTATCTTCCAGCAGAGTTATGATAAAAGTGCTCAGAAGGTTTTCCTGTGACAACAGATTCTGCTTTTACTTGTTGGACTTAACACGAGTCCTGCTTTGAGAAGTTTGAAGTTTGATGGCCAGCAGCCATTCATGTCCACAGAATGTTAGAATATTGATTTGAAGAAACAGAAATAGATGCTCCCATTAGCTATTTTTCTACTTCTCTCTCTACAAGGGAAAAATACAAGGGAAAATAGAAATGTCAGCAGGTGTGTCTGGACCTCTGGTAATTCATTTGCCATGTTGTGCTGTCATTTATGTCTATTTGACTGCCAAAATAAAGAGGATGCCCAAGTTAGCTTATGCTTTATTTTTTATTTTATTAACTGCAGCCTTGGTCTCTTGTTCCCTTTTTCTTGCTTAGTGCCATTACAGACATTTCATTTATGAGTACTATCAGCAGTCATGAAAGAGCAATAAAGATGATTGAGGGTCTGGAAGGGACTGATTTATGAGGAAAGGAGAAGAGCTAAATATGGAGTGCCTGTCTAAATAATGATTCATGAATGACATGCTAAATATCTGTAAGTGTTTTAAGGGAGTAAATGAGAGAGGAATCAGGTAGGGTGGCTCAAAGAGAGGTAACCAGGAGTAACTGAATGGAAGTAAAGGAAGGATTTAGGCACATTTTCTTTTATAGCCATTTTTTTTCTAACAGTAAAGCTGCATGCAACAAGAAACAATCTCCCAGGGGTGCTTAAAGCAGTGCTGCCACTTGACTGGATCAGGTGCAACATCAGGACGCTTTAAAAAAACAGTCTGTCAATTGGCCATAACTATAGGATTTTTTTTTTATACATATTTCAAGGTGTTCTGCTGCCAGTGCTTAACACCTCAGGACACCTTTTGGGTCAGGTGATGAGCATGAGGGAGCAAAATCAATAAACACAGGTGCTTACAAATTATGACATAAATCACAACTTTATGCTAAATGCTTCAGTCTGAATCACAAAACTGAGCAGAAAGAAATGCTTTGCCTTGCAGTCTAGTTAGAGAGATCAGGAAATCTGAGGCCCTGGTTCCATCCTCTCGTTTATGGATATATGAAACTATGTCTGTTATCTCCTAAAGGAAGACCTAGTCACCCACATTGCAAGGTAATGACTATGAAGTTCTTGAAGTGCATGATTCCATTTTCAGCTAATTAACCTTTCATGCTTCCTAGAAAATTCTTCTACATGAACTGAAGAAAAGCACGGAGAATGATTCTGTAGCATGACAACCGTGGCAGTTGTCATATATGTGGAGTTAGAGTTGGACTTCTGTGTGTCAAGTTCCCCTGAGCAGAGCAGGAAGGGAAACTTCCTGCTGACAAGTCATCTGATACTGGCCATTCTGGTCATATCACGTGGATATTCCTAAATTGTATAAAAAGAGCCAAGAGAAATAAGAAGTTTCACTCATTCTCAATGACATTTTATTTTCTGTTTTTCACATAAAATTTTATTCACTTTCATGTGCAATTTCATTAAGTTTCTCAGTTCAGCTCCTAAAAATATAATCTGACAGCTGCCAATCATGTGAAAAAATGCTTCCATTAATTTTAAATCCCAAATATCCACCTACCTGCCAAGCTAGATGACTTAAAAGCATTCACAGCACTAAGATTAGGGAGAGAAAGGCAACAACCAAACATCTCACAAGAATAATAGTGAGACAGGCAGGAGAGGAGGACTTGAATGCAAGGGAAGTTGCCTTCCTCTTTTTAGAGGATCCAACATTCTCTGACTACTACTATGTGAAGTTAGAAAGACAAGGATTAGTGATTGTGTTTCCCCTACTCTGATATTTTTTAACCTTATTTCTCTATTGGAACATCCTGCTGACTTTGTAATGATTTAAAAATGTTGTTCCATTTCAGCTCCTTCATAAGATGCATTCCTCAGGAGGTGAAGGAGTGGTACAGGATGGTGCATCTGTAAAAGGATATGAAACAGAATTGCAGAAATACAGAGTAGCTAAGGTTGAAAGAGGACATTAAAGGTCATCTAATCTACCCACCCTGCTCAAGCAGGTTCACCCACAGCCAATTGCCCAGGGCTCTATCTAGGCAGTTTAAGAATATCTACAGGAATGGAGACTCCACAACCTCCCTGGGCAGCCTGAGCCAGTGTTTGGTCACCCTCTTAGTGAAAGTGTTTCCTGATGGACAGAAAGAACCTCATGTGTTTCCATGTGGGCCCATCATCTCTGGTCCTGTCACTGAGCGCCAATGAAAAGACCCTGACATTTTGCACCCTCCTTTCAAGTATTTATATACATTGATAAGATCTTCCTGAGCCTTCTCTTCCCAGGGATGAAGAGTCACAGTTTCTCAGCCTCTCCTGATTTGACAGCTCACTCTTCATCATCTTTGTGGCCCTTCTCTGGAATCTTTCCAATATGTCCTCATTTGCCTTGTACAGGGGAACTGAAAACTGGACTCCACGCCCCAGAAGTGGCCTCACCAGTGCTGAGCAGAGGGAAGGATCCTCTTTCTTCTCTTCCTGAGTGCTCTTCCTAATGTAGCGTAATACTGTTACTTCCTAATACTGTCAGCCATCTTGCCATGAGGGCGTAGTACTGCTTCACATTCAGCTTGATGTCCACCATGGTCCCTCTTTTCTTAAAAGAAGCTTTCCAGACAGTCATCCTCCAGCATATACACTGGTGCCTGCAGTTATTCTTCCCCAGGCTGAGGATGTTAGACCTTGTTTAACTATGAAGAGGTCAAAGTAATGATGCTCAGGTTTTAAAGGAAAAGATGCTTTTGCTCCTTTTTCAGACATCATCTCCTCTGTTTGCACCTTAAGTTTGGTCTTGCGCTATTAACAAAGTTCTCTTTTCCCAATTGGCCTCCTAACATACACCCATTCAAGTCTTATCATGGAACCTGCCAATTTGGACTAGAAAACATGCAGTCAAGATCTGTGAGCCAATCAGGAATCACTTAATTTGGTGTGACTTTTAATTTCCTCAGAGAAAGCTGATAACTGAAGGTCTTTTGATTCTTAGCATGCAAAGACTATTAACTTTCTTTATGACTGCTAATTTTGTGTCTTGCAGAAAAGATTCTCCATTAGCTTTCATATTTTTCTTCTTTTACATCATACTTCTTACAAGAACTAGAGGAATTGTTATCACCATAATAAATTATGTCTAACAGCATCCATGAAACAGCTTTGAGGAGAAGAATTTTTTTTTAATCATCCAATCCTGAATCCTAAAAGCTATTTTGGACTTGCATGGGTTTATGTACTAGTGTTAATTACAGAACCAAGTAAAATATTAATATTTCCTTTCTAGAATACCAAAGTAGGTATAGAGGTTGCACCATATATAATGTGTGTTCATAGATAAGTATGGCTAATTCAGCATACATCAAAAAGAAATCTATCCTAAGGCACTATTGCATGAGTCACAGAAATCATAGTATTATATTCAGAGTAATAATTAGACAAGGAATAACAGACTCCTAAAATTTAATGAGGTCATTTAGTTAAAAAGTGTATTCTCAGTTTGTGTTAAGCTACAGACCAGGGCTAGATCTGCTTGGTTCTTTTTCTTTCTTTTAAATTCTATTAAACAACCACATGCAATGGAGCTATAGATTACCATAACATTAATCCATAACCTCAGTGAGGTAATATAAGGTGTCTGCCGTTTCTGTTTTGTAGTCATGTTGCCTGCATATTATGGGAATCATTGTGGTGAAAATAAACATCTCTGTAATAGACTGCCTGCCTTATAGGTGAATAATCCCTATTGTATCACGGTAGGTGACAGAGGCAACCTAGAAAAAAACAAAAAAACACCACTTCAAAAATAGCCAAGTCCAGATGCTCAAATAAAATAGGTAGGGGATTTACCTTTTAAGAAAGGTCAGGAGTCAGCAAACCTGCACCACTTCTTTCTTCTGCTTTTAAGGGAATGATTAATAGAGGAATTTCTGTCATAAGTTCCTCACAAATCAAATGGCTTTCTTTTTCCTTTTCTTTCTGGAGTAGCAAAGCTTCTGAATAAAGGGTTTTTTGAATTAGCTGCTTCTTTTTCATGCTGTCCTTTATATATATATGCAAGAAATGCATCTCTATTTTTTATTATTATTCTTTTTTATTTTTCCTAAAGTGGTGGACTACCAATAAATGAATATAATTTTTTACTATAGCCTGCAGTGACATGTTTTTCAGTTTGGTTTGTACATACCTCTAATGTGCAGGGAAAGCAACTACTGCAAAATCCTGATATTTTGAACTATTAGTGAAATTTTATATGGAGAGGAAGTCTAGATTTATTCAAGAAATGCTTGCTCAAACACAAATAATCTACTATGAAAGTAAAGGATCTCTAAATGTTAATGTCATCATTTCTTTATACATTCCATAAATTTGAGAACTGTCAGGCAAGAGTTTCTTCTATACAAAGATAAAGATATTGCAACACAGCTTTTGAAATAATAATGGGGAATCTTTTTCCATTTGTCTATTTGTGTCTTGCTTCTTTTTTTTTTTTTTTTTTTTTTTTTCTGTGATATCTTTCTTCTATTAGTAACATAACCATACACACAGGGCAACAGAAATTAATGATCCTAATATTTCAATTGCAAATTATATTAATTACTGCTCCAGTGCAGGAGCTACCAGCAAGTCCTGAGTTAGTTGAAATTTTTGGCTATTATCTAACACCACAGAACTGGAAAAATTGCTTTAAAAACAAACCAGCAAGTTAAGCAAAAACAAAGAGCCCAAAAGTGGAAAAAAAAAAAAATTTAGAAAGGTTTTGTATTCAGGACATTCATTACCTCATAAAATAAATCTTAAGAAGTCACCTTTGTGGTGTTTGGCACTGGACAAGCAAAACAGGGGGTTAATTTGAAGATGTTTTGTTTAGGATGCTCTGTACTTTGTACAGTGTACTAGATATACAGAATCTAAATTTATCCTGTAGCAAAAATTAAAATGCATTAACATTAACAAAGTACTTCGTTGATACTTATTGAAGAAGAGGACTTCGGACAGATGCCAGCAGGTTTGATGGTTTAACTGTAGTCAAAAAACACGGTGATGTCAAAGACTCAACTTCTTTATAATGCTGGTGTCTTTTTATACCCCACAGAGATAATGACTGGGTTGCTAGGAAACTTACTTGAGTTTAACAAAGGGTAATGTAAGCATCTTTTCTATGGAAATGATGCATGAGCCAAAAGATGTGTTCCTTAAGGAGCTACTTACCCTAAAATGCCCTTATTTTGTTTTACAATGAGTGGACAGGTGCACTTGTCTCTTCACAAAACCATTTTCATGTATTCTACTGTTGCTAGAGTGTATAAATGTACCTTAATCAGACTCCAAAGACGATATTTACCTAAGACTTGATGGGATCAATCTGTTATCAGAAACACATAAATGTTCAAACTGTATCAGTGGAAGGACCAAGGGACCTCACTTCTCTTGCCTGAGTCTGTCTCTAACAAAGTAATTCTGCAAATCTAACATCATGTAAGCTGGAAGTTGGAGAGGGAGAGAGTTATTCTTTGGTTTTGTTTTTATGAAGAGGCTTAGTTCTGAATCCCTTTTCCTTAAGACAAGCCTGCTTTTGTGTGTGTTTTGGTGCTGTCCCTTCACCTCCCCAGCCTTTCCTCTACAACTTCAAAATAGAATAGGCGGCTTCAAAACTGCTGTTGTGCCTTCGCCCTCTGAACTACCACAATGCCTGGGGTCATTCAGATAATTCCAGGGCTAGGTGGCTCACCTCGGTGATGGGGTCTCTTAGATGCTGCCCCCTTTTCAGCACCACCCTCTACACAGGGATTAGAAAGAGTTTTTATCCAGGGATTAACCTATATGAAGCCAGTGAAGACACTAATATGCCTCTTTTCTTATTTTTAGGGACACTTCCCACAGGGCCACAACTTTACTCTGATTCATATCTATTGCCCACAAATTTAGGCAGACACAGTCAAGGTGATAATCTGACTTTGCAAAATTTTTGTGAAAATATTCTACATAGACATTCTATGTGTTGGTTGAATGCTATTGGTTTTATCTTTTTTGAATTGTATTAAGATTTGCTGGGAGCTTTCTCTTCTTGGAGTAACCATGGCAGCATAATTACCTTACCTGCTATTTCCTTCTTCCCCTGTTATCAATATTTTTTCTAGGGGATCATAAGTATATATAAAAATAAACCCCTACACTAAAATAATGTTAGGAGGCTTTGCTGACATTTTTACCCTCACAGTTTTATGACCACTGAGAGTAAATTTGCTTTTCTCATTGGGAGTATGGTAGCTATCATTTGCATTGTGCAGGCTACTTTAACATGGTTGAGATCATAGAAATATGATCAAAACTGATGTCTGATGCTCTTCAGCAGAACAATTTATATCTCTTTCTTTCTGACAAAAGAATAATGATAGAAGTTTAAAATATCAAGTCAAAGAGAAAATGAAAACAGATCTTACGGACTTCAACCTATAATCAGGGTTCCTGATTACAGTCAGTATCTGAAGTCATAGATATTTAGAATACTGAGTATGAGTTCCAAGTTTACTGGTGAATATAATTTTTTTAGTTTTAAATATCATCTCAGAGACAAAATTATTTCTTTAAATGTCAGTCAGAAGTTCTCACTTTACCTATCAACAGTTTATCCTAATAACTCCAGAAATTCCTCTATAGAACTCAAATCATATGCTTCTTTATGGGTTTTTTGGTGTTATTTTTTGTTTGATTGGGTTGGGTTGGCTTGGTTTTAGGCTTTTGGTTTTTGGTTTTTTGTTCCTTTTTTTGTGTGTGTGTAATTGCTGGCATTAAACCTATGTTAAATTCAGGAATAGTTCCTTTTAGAAAAAAAATATTTATACTGTGAGCAAGATTAATCTAAAACAGTGATAGGAGAGAAGTATTCCAATCCTTGGGCATCCCAGAAGAGCAAAATATAAGACTTAATCAGTTCTTAATCTATTTTAAAAATCACCAATTAAAACTATGGAAGTAATGAAAACAGCATTTTTGTTGTTATAAAAACAATTGCAGAACTTGGATTTGATTAAGAAAATGAATGTAACTGTCCTGACTATAAGAGAAGGAAATGAAAAGGTGAGAGGGGGGGAGAGTTGTGAAATTCTGGGGAATTAAGTCTGATGAACTCAGAAAGGTCATCTGAAAAATAAGCAGTTTATATCCCGCCACCTGTCTGTATCTAATATATGCTATGCTATTATTCAGACTTTATATGTAGGTATGTAACAGTTCTAACTGTAAAAGCAATAATCAAAATTATAAATGATATTATTGTTCAGTGATTATATAAAAATAGTTTGTGAATTTATTCAATTCTGCATTACTGAGTTTGAAAGAAGGAGAAAGAATCAAGGGATTGTTTTGAAGGAGAACTGAACTAAGAAACACTGATCCTGCATGAGACTCGCTGAATTTGTGTCAAAATCAAAAAGCCCAGAAAATTGTTTTCTTTGAATTCCGCAAGGTCAAATATGCCACTGACTGAAATTTTGTCTAGTGATGAGCAGAAAATTGATGAGTCTGATGATGCTGCAGGAAACTTTTATTTCATTGTCTTTATTGAAATATAATCACATGTTAATTAATGTTTCTTCTCATGCCTTTCAGCAACATTTTCACATTGGCTGTATTCAGTAATAGTTTTTATTCATTTCTGCATCCAAAACACTGCAGAGATCAATCTGTGCTGTATGACATAAAAACAACTAGAAGGCAAAAGCTTCAACTTGATCAAAAAGTTAACATTTCCTTTTATATTAATGAAATTGTCTTCAAGTGAAAAAAGTCAACATTAAAAATAGTGACTGGAAGGCTTACATTCACAGATTTGCTAACGAATTTGGCAAGCAGAAAAACATAGGCAGCAATACAGAAGAACTGCAGATTAGGTCTTGTAAAGGTTGTGATGATCTACAACGTGTATTGAGCAACCAAAGTACAAATTATGGCTTTAAACAAAATAATTATTATTCAGATTAATCTGACCACAAAGATATCATCAGACACATCACTAACTTAAAAAATCTTTAGTGCTCAGTGATCCTGCACGTGTCTAGAACTGCTGTTATTTGAGGATCCCACTTCACACCTAAGCTCTATGTTTTGTGTGCCTGTATTCTACCTAGAACGTGGGTCATCTGGATTCAGTTCTTTCCTTCCTGTAACAGCATTCAAAACCAAAATGCCTCCCAACCTCTTGAGGGTGCCTTAGTCAACAAGCTAAGAAATCTCCACCATTTTGAAGGAGTGATTCTGCAGTGAAGAACTCAACAGAGGGAATCTGAAGAGGAGGGAGCATGAAACTACAGCCTTGCAAATTATGCACTACTTTTATAAGAAAAGTATAGTAATTCTGTTCTGTTTGTGCATTTTGTACTTCAAAGCCACTGTTTAAACATTGAATAACATCTTTCAGAGAACATATCCAAACCCTGATCTCTTATCTCCTGATGATCATCTTACTACTGAACTTCCCAAAGCCCTGTGGATCCATACGCTTTCCTTCAGAAAGATAGAAGGAACTTCTTTCTAGCATGAATAGCAAATACCATAAACACCTGGTGCTTTTTATGGAAATGCAAATTTTAGGTTGGACTCTCTCTCACTTTTACATTGAAGACCCAACAGAAGGAGGTAGATATCAAAGAGAAGTAAATGGTTAACATAGGAGTGAATATAAGATTAACACAAGGCGTTTTTTATACACAGACTGTTTTTTTTTTTTAATATGTGACCTAACTATGCTTGTTCATTGTGTAAGATTTTTAGGTTACAGTTCTAGTGCTTAACCCAGTAAGTCCAACTTTCATTTTGATCAACATGCTTAAAATTCAAACCTTCCAACACCCAACTTCTGTTCAGCCCAAACTTCTTGTTCATTAGACCTATCACTACATAACTCAACAATTAAAGTAATGCCAGATAGTCAATCAGGCATGACATCTGAACTAAAAATCCATACTGTGATCCATAGAGTTAGCTGTTCTCACTCCTGAAATACCCTATGCAGAACTCTGCATCCAGCTTTCCTAGAATGTAGTTTGTAACATAGGGGCAGCAAAATGAGCTCCATGCTAATTTGGCCCTACAACTCCATTAGCCACAAGTACATCCATCAGGAGATTTTTAGAGCAAAGTTTTTGGTGCTGAGGACCTGCCTCACACAGTATGGAGGTTTCAGGGTCAGACCCTGTGGCTTTAATGCCTGCAGCAGTGAGAAGTCATTGGAATGCTTCTAGAGTGAATCTGGGGGTTTTTTTGCCCAAAAGGCCTCTTTTCCAGTATCTCTGCATCTGCTCTGCAGTGTAAACTGAGGCCAAAAGTGAGGTGACCTGCAGTCCTGTCCCAAAAAAAATCTCTAAATTAGTCTCACCCTTGTGATGTGGAAAAACCTGGGAAACTGGGGGATTTCAAATCTGAAAAGATTCTTGGATTCTGAGCAAGCTACATGAAATCATGCGGCCTTAGAAATGTGCTGTGGTATCTGGTTACCCTGTGCTGGCTGGGCAGCTCTGACACAGGCTGTGGGAGCAGCTCCACACAAGCAGCACAACCCCAGCTGGGTCAGAGAAACTCTACCATCCCCTGGGCAAGGCCTTTAGTTCAATATCATGGCACCAGAATTTAGGCACCTTTATAAAGAGGTGTCTTGTGTGCCATGTTATGCAGCTGTGCCGGTGATATTGTTAACAGTGTGGAACCCATCGTGGCATCAGAGCGAGGCTTTTCCTCCAAAAGCAGATCTCCATCACCTAGTCATTTAAATCATTCCTTAGGCTCCATTAACTGTTTCTCCATTGAGTGTAGCAGAGCCTGATAGGCCCATGCAATGGGAATGTAAATATCACACATAAGACACAAAATTAGGTGTTTTAATCTTACACTGGATTGTTTTCTTGAAATCATAACCAAGCCATGATGAATCTCCCAAAGGGCTTTATAACTACCAGCAGAGTATTCTTGTTCATATCATTCACATTGTGATTATTCAGACCAGTGTAAACCTTTATAAACTGATCTTTTAAGAGGAAGTATATTTTGAAAGGGCAAGTAACTTCAGCAAGAGTATGTCAGTATCTCAGAATAGACTCAAAAAGCTGGCTATCCTTTGCAGGGAAACCAGATTACTTAATGCTGCATGTTACTTGCAGTTTTTCACTTACAACATGAATTTGGTTTTGATTTTGGAATAAATATGTTTATGGGGTAAATTTAGGACATTGAGTTCTACAGGAACTATCCAGTAATATAGTAAATTTTAGAAATTATCAATTTGCAAGAAAATCTTGCAACCAATGAATAATTCTCTCTCTCTTCGGCTGTTGTTATTAATTCCTCCATTGCAGAAAGGCAGTAACTCATTTCTCTGTGTGTTTGAGGGACAGATTTTTCCCTCTTCTCGTGCACAGACACAGTCAGTGCCTCAGCTGAGGGGCTGGTGTCATCTTAAATCACTTCTGTTAGCTTTACAGACCTCATTTTACTCCATCCACTTCCTTTCACTTCTTTCTGCATCACGTATGGAAACTGAAGGACAAGATCTACCTGCTTTACAGTGACAAGAGCCCCTCTGTAACAGGCAAGGAAAACATTTAAAGATACAGATCGGAAAAGGCAGAAAGATTGGAAGATTATTAACAGGCACATCTGTGTTTTAAGAGAGAAGTTAAATGTAGGAGATTTGAACATCAACGTAAATGTACTCAGCTCTCTGAGCCAGAAGGCAGGAATAGGGAGCAGAATGAAGCTCCCATAGTCCAAGTGAAAATGGACCTGCTTCACCACTTAGACACACACACAGGTCTCTGGGGCTGGATGGGATCCATCCAAGGGTACTGACGGATCTAGCAGAAGTGATCCCTGAACCACTTTCAAACCAGGAAGTAACAAATTTTGAAGAATAAATTTTACCTGAATTACTTCCTTAACACTTGAAGACAGACTGAATGTCTTTCAAAAGTTTTGGTTGTCCTCAAGCCTTGATATAATTCTATGAGCTGATACTCAGAAATCGCTTCTAATTTGTATGGAAAATCTGTATTATTGGAATGATGAGAACTCATTGCAGCACCATTGGAGTCTTTGCATTTTTAACACAAAAGGTTGCAACTGAAAAGTGGACCTGTCATTTTTTTTCTCTCCTGTTTTTATGAATTATGCAAACCATAATCCACAGCAGGTCACTGCATGGGATTTAGAGAGCAAAGGCCTTCTCTATTTTCCATTCCTAATGATCCAGACTTCGATTTCTAGCAAATTTAAAACCAGAAATATCTGAGATAACTTTATGTTCAAATTATTTTGATAACTGAACTAAATTAACTTTAGTACTGAGATTGTAACTAATTAATTTTATGTGTTTCATTAATTTATATAATTTTGTTAAAAACTGCATTCTATGGTCCAGACATATTGAGAGCTGGATCAAAAAAAGTAAATTGTTTTCATCAAATCATCACTTTTGAATTCATATTCTTAAGTTGTTGGGTTTTTTGAGTTTCTTTTACTTTTTCATTTGCAAAAAGATTCTGAAGTATCTCTCCAGAAGTTTTAATCAACCTTTCAATATGAAACAAATTAATTTCATTTGAATCCCATTAGTAAGTATCATAATAACTAAGGTTTGCTTCTTAATTCCATTTTTGGTGATGAATATCAGATAAATTACTTTTGTACAATTTCAACTATTTTTACTCACTTCCTGGATATTAATGTTTTGCCACTGATTTTAGAAATACTTTTCAATTCATTTTTCCAACTTATGTCCATGTAGAAAACTCACATCTTCATTTTTCAGATAAATATAGACAAAATATAGTAGAATGGTTTCACTGGAAAAGAAAAAATTTCTTTTCCAGAGTGCAACTGCTTCAAGGTATCATTTTTGCACTTTGCATACATAATAGGAATGGCTAATGCCATTCCTTGCTTTCAAACACTTCATCTGTGCTTGACATGGAGAAAATGTCATTCATTATGTGGCTGCTAACATAGTTTCTGTTCATTGACCCCAATTATACAAGCTATCACTGCTCAGGCTTAAGAAAGCACTTAGGCACACACTTGAGTTCCATTAAAGGGACTTGTTGAATGGGCAAAGGCAGACACAGGCTTGAGTGCCTGCTTGAACAGGGCTCATCTTACACACAGGCCCTGCCAGCATCAATGTCTCCTAGCACAACAGTAATCTCACGGATTCCAGCAGGGCAGCTCATGCAAATAAAACCTCAAAATTAAGTACACATCTGAATACTGGCAGAACCAGAGGCTGGATGTCTTTGTAGTTACCTACAGATAACTGCAAGTAAGTCTCATCCACAGTGCAAACTGGCCTCCCACAGACTGTCTCAAATCCTGAGCATTGTGTCAAACCTGGAAGGATACTGTTAGGCCATTCCCTGAGCAGCCACTGTGTCTGCTACTGTGGGCCATCATCATACACCACTGCACAACTGTGATGATGGGTTTGAGGTTGGAGTACAGGATGGACAGAAGCCCTGGCAACTGAGGTGTCCTCTGCATTAAGCAGCTGTATCTCAGTCAGAAAGGAAACAAAGCAGTTAAAAACATCATTCACAACTGCCCAGTTCACATAAAGCTGTGGAAACACCTAAGACTGTGGAAACACCTCTCCAACTCACACATTAAGCAGCCTTTCCCATTTCCCTCATGTACCACTCACTGACAGGAGGGGCCAGGGACAGCAAGGTGCTTTCTTATGAAACAGAGAAAATGGTGTCTCAGGGTGATTAGGGAAGTTAAACGATTTTATTGACCTTTTTTCCTCCAGAGAAGGGAAGCTAAGAGTGAGCATCTACGGTAAAAGAAAACCCCCTTCTGTCTACACAGAGCACACAATTTTCAGATGAGTGAGGGATTTATAGGGAGATGGTATCTCTAATTCTACATCAAACCATAAGCCAAATTTACAGTGTCATTCACTTCCATTTGATTATTCTATGGGGTTTTTTTCTGAAGTGGTTTTTACTCTCACGTGACAGTCCATTGAATTTAACAGAATCATCCGACTGCTGTCATTCTTGACAGACTTACACATCCTTGTAGATCAGATTATGCAAAACAACCTTTCTCTCTATTATGTCACTAAGAAATCAATGCACTGATGCTTCAGGTGCATAATTTCTTGTTAAAAATGCAGCCTGTCAACAAGGAAACAAATGTATAAATTACCTCTGGACCAGCCATCATGTGTATTTTTTTCCTAAACTGTATTGCCTCCTAGGCACTTGCTGCAATGCTCTCGTATCAGAACAGGCAATACAACATCACAATTTTTCAGGACAAAGAAAGGAATTGTAATGAAAATGCCACTTCTAATAAGAAAGCTCAACAATATTCAGTCTTGGTTGTTCCAGCTGAGATATTAATGCCTTGCACTTCTTTCTCGATTTCAATAACTGAGCAAAAAAGGTAGGGATTGGGGGATTAAAAAAGACTTGACTGTGCTAAGCATATAAGGTTACTGGAATTATTGGTAGAACTGATGCAACCCCAGTTGCTCTTTAAACATTTTTTTTGTAAGATTTTTCGAGTCAACTGGAAGGGAACTCCTTAACTGCCTAAAGCGTAAAAATGGTAATTAATTTTTCCTGCAAGATAGAAGCTGTATCACATAGACACCAAAAAAGCTCTGAAATATTTGCAGTGAAACATCTTTGTACGACCATTACATAGACACAGGCACAATGATTGACTGCAACTACATATCAAAGTCATGGACTAGTGTTGGGGAAGACCTGGTAATCAGGCATTGAAAAAAGCAGGTTTTGCATTCACAAGCCATTTTCTGCTTTAGGATGCTCTATTTGGCCTAAAACACACTGTCGAGAGACCTGGTGACTTCAGACCTGTTCTGTGGAGTTATGTGCCTAATGTAGAAAGCACAAGCAGAAACATTCACTTTCATGAGACTGTCCTGTGCATAAAATTAAGAATGAGTGCTTGTAGACTCCAGGAGATAAAATCCACCATTGCCATACATGTGTGATCAAGAGATATTTTGATTAGAGACTTGGGTGTGAATTAGGACAGCCTCAGCTGAGGATGATGCTTTGGATGAGAGGACCTGACTCCTTTTCACTGCTCTCCCCCCAGTCTAAAATTGCCGAAGTAAGATTGCTGCATAAGTAGCAAATCCCCACATATCCAAAAGAAGCTATGAGCAGCAGCTGAAAGGATTTTTGATAAAAATTTTAACATGTAGCCTTGCTAAATTTCCTTATTTTTCCCCTGAAGTCATGGTATTTTTGGTTTCTTTTGTTTGGTTGTTGTTTTTTGGTTTTTGATTTTTTTTTGTTAATGAGAGTTTCAGAATACTTGGGAAGACCAATATTTTGATTATTTTATTTTTTCCTTTTTAACTCTTACCGTGGCATACATTTTGATACTTAAAGGAAGAAAAGTAAAAAAAAAAAAAAGGGAAAAAAATAATAAAGGAAAAGAAATGTTGACTGAAACATTTTGAGCAAAAGACAAAATTACAGCACTCTTATTTCTCATGTATCATTTTGTTTACAACACTGTATCAGTTTAAAAATAAGTCCTAAATTTTAAAGTGTGCTTTTATGTTTTGAAAATGAAAATCTTGATTTTTTTTTTGAGATTTTTTTTATAGTATAATCTTCAATTCTAAAAAGAAAATTAAACAAACAATAAAAGGAGGCCTGAATGTTTCAAGTTACTTTAAAATCCCAAGGGCCAAGCAAAAGCTTACACCTAAAATCATGGTACCAACTGAAAAAAAATCTGTTGGAATGTAAGTTTCTAATTCAGGCCCAAAAAATTTATTCAAGTTAAGTTGTACAGAATTTAGGTAAATGTCCAACAGACCATGCTTTGTTCATTTTAAAAAGTCAACTGCTGGAAAAGGATATTTGGTTAATGATGATAGTCTTTATCTTTTACAAATAATGTAATATGTTCATTTTAAAAAGTCAGCTGCTGGAAAAGGATATTTGGGTAATGGTGATAGCCTTTATCTTTTACAAATAATGTAATAATGAAAATGTTTTCCTTGTTGAATCTGAGTAAAAGTTCTCTAATCAGATTTCAGGGTTTCAAATCCTCATCTGCTACTTTTATGGAAAATTTCTTTAGATGGGACACAGAACAGCTGGGAAATAAATGGGTGACCAAAGCAAAGCATAGAAGAGCAGCAAAGTATACAAGATTTGAGAGTCAAAAAAGGAACACAAAAGCATCAAACTCTTTAGTCAAAAGGTTAGTTTATTCCCCTTGAGAGTGGAAGACCAATTCAAGCCCTTGTCCCCAGGCTGTTTTATGTATTCTCACTTGAGAATTATTGCATGGAGAAAAATAATGAAGTGCATAAATCACTGCAAGATAGATAAAGTACTTTGAAAAAACCCTGCTATTTTCAGTTTTGTTTTCTTTGTTTTTTTGGATTTTTTTAAGGAAGGGAGAATATATGATTGCTCATTAGATTGGTATTGCATGACATCAGTGTTGATGATGTACTTGATCTCCACTCATACTGTATTTCAAAGATGGTTTGGATAAGCATTGCTTGGGGTTTACCTAAAAGTTACATAAACAGAAAGTTTGAATGGCCTAAGCACAGAATAACTTAGTCTGAAGGGGACCTTTTAGAGGTGATCTAGTTCATTCCCGTGGCTCAAAGTAGAATCAGCTATAGCACATTGCCCAGAACCATGACTAATGAGTTTTGAATATCTCCAAGGATGGAGGTTCTACAAACTCTCTGGATGGTCTGTGCCAGTATTCTGTAAACACAGTAATAAGTGTTCCTTTATATTCAGGGGGAACCTCCACATATCAGTTCGCGCTCATTGCCTCTGCCCTTGTAACTAAGCACCACTGAATAAACCCTGTCTCTTTTCTATTGCACCTTCCCTGCAGGAATTTGTGCACCCTTTTCCCCCTGAGCCTATTCTTATCCAGCTTGACCAATGCCAGCCCTCTCAGTCTCTCCTCATATGACAGATGCTCCAACCCCTTCATCATCATAGTGTCCGTATGTCCATGCCTGTCTTGTATAAGAGAGCCCAAAACTGGGCCCAGAACTCCAGGTGTGATTCCACCATGGCTGAGTAGCTGGGAGAGGATCACCTTCCTTGAATGTCTGGCACTGCCCTGCCTAATGCAGCCAAGGATTCCATTGGCCTTCTTTGGTATAAGAGTGTATTCATGGCAGGGCCTCAGGTCCTCTTCTGCAAAGATTCCTTTCACATGGTTGTCCTCCAGCCTGCGTTGGTGTTTTGGTTTGTTCTTCCAGAGGTGCGAGGCTTTGCCCTTCCCCTTGTTGAACTTCATCAGGTTTATGATCATCCCTTTTCTTAACCATATATATCGAAAATATATTCTCAAATTACACACGCAGTCTTATATGATTGCAACTTTCAAAGTGTTTGAAATAACTAATGCTGTGGTGAATTCCAGGGAACCCTTGCTGCAAAGTAAAAACCGGTGGGTTTTTTTCTTATTCTTATCTCTGTTGTCAAAATACAGAAAAATGAACCATTGAAAGGTTTTGAGCTTTTTAAGTACAGTATAGCCTTATGGATGCCTCCTGATGGCTGATTTAGAATTCATAGAAACAAATATCTGCATTATTATTATTTGCCTCTTTTATCAGATGCAATAATAAATTGACTTGTCTGTAGCAGTGAAAATCAAGGATCAAACTGGAGTTCTTGTAATGATGGCAAACAGGGTAGTCATTGAAGCAGAAAGGCTCCCCTGTCCCTATGGAATTGTTTGTACCTAAATAGCACTGTCACCCTCCTCAGGATTTCATATTCTAGTGCAAGTAGTAATTCAGCTATGATGGCTTAATCAATCCCATTTTGACATCAGTCTAGTTTTATGAGCTCCAATAAATGTATTTCAAAAACGGATTCCTCAACTGTAAGATTCCTCAGCTTGTTATTCCCAACATATAGGCCAGTGTCAGAAGTGTACGTGAGCACTATGTTTGAAATCTGGGTGAGGAAACACTAATTGCAAGAAAAGAAAGAGGTTTGGAAAAAAGAGGCAGGACACCAGTCTGTGTGCAGAGGGCTGGAATTCTTCATCTAATTTTACCACTTTTGTAAATAGCTCTTATAAATAAAGAAACAATTCAGACTTATAAAGAATAGGTCCTCGAATGTAATTACATAGTGCACAATGCATGAAGAAAAGTAGAAGCTCTCACAGTAAGGAAGAGAGGGTGATTAATAGGAGAATTGAACAACATATTTGGAACAGAGCAGGAATCATCCAGGAAAGACTTGGACTAACTGTAATCCCTATTTCCAGGAAAATAAAACAATCTTGCATAAACAGGACAGTGGTGGTAACAAAAATTAAATCTGTGTTTGTAGCAATTATTGGGGATGGGTGTAAAAGATGAAAATATGAAGTTCATTACTACCCTTTTAAAGGACAGATTGGAAGTCTGTGAGACAGTGTGGCTAGACATAACTTTCTATTAAACGGCTGGCAAACACTGGAGTGTTGCCACACAGAAGAGAATAAATTGGATATGAACTGTCTTCTAAGGAAAATTGATCTACTACTTATATAGGGTGCCCAGTCTAAACATAAATCCCTGCAGACTGTCTTTGTAGTGACTAGAGAGAAACAAAACTTCTCTAATAAAAAAAAAAGTCAAAGATTATTTATCTCTGATAGAAATCTTCAGTTAGTTCAGTGTTAGTGAAACTAAAAGGTTGAGTGGAAGAGATTTTATCAATAAAGGCCAAACTGATAACATTAAAAAAAAAACCCTGTCCCTCTTTGCAACCAGAAATGGGTCTCAAGAAGTTACTGATCCCTGCAGCTGCCACAAGGCTGTACCTGGGAAATTTCTAACATGTTAGTCAAAGTTGTTTCTTCATTTTTCAGGTATCTCAACAGCTCTAGATATTTTCTCCTAATTTTCATTACCTTGAATGCAAAGAATTTGTTGTCATGGGGAATAAATTCTGTAAGGATTATTGAACACATATAATCTACTGCGCTGTAAGAGTATGCTAGAAATTAAAGGCAAATATGGTCGCCCCTTCTTATCTGCCTTCCAAGGCACCTGATTCTGCCATTGACAGAGACAGGACACAAGTCAGGATGCATTTTTTTGTCTGACTCATTACAGCCATTATATCTTTCTAATATTGCTCCTTAATATTATTTTCTTAGTTATGATGCGCTACACCAGTCACTTCAGAAGAATACAAAGTTTTCAAAAAGTCAGAGTCAGATGTGAGATTTGTAACACCAATTTCTAGGAGGTATTATTTCAAAGCATCGAATTTACCTACACCAAAGTGACTCCCAAACAAGTGACCAAGCTATGAAGGGTATAAGTTAAAAGGTGATGATCCCTGTTATAGAACAAGAGCTTCTGGCTAAGCTTCAAGAGCTCTAGCAGCAGGACAGAAATTCTGAGTGTTCAGTCATAAAATGTCTACTACAGTTATCATTATGATCAGCATGACTTGAAGGAAAACATCTACTTGCTATCCAGTGGTGGGAAGAGAGTGAGAAATAATCCTAGCCATCCCTTCAAGGCTTCTTGTACTCTGATTATCCCTGCAGGGCTGTGTGAGACCAGCACCAACAGCGGTGCTCCTTCCAGGCAGTGTTAAAGTTGGCCAGGGATGGCACAGTATATTTTATTTCAGAATGCAAGAGAGGAAATAGTTCACAGAGCACTAAGCAGCTTACAGTCACACCAGGCCTTCCTAACACTGCCTATTGCACCTCTAGGAACTCATTTTCTTTAGTGCACCATTTTTTTGTTCTGATTTAATGTCCCCTATGCTACCAAAGCAATATGTATTAATCTCTATGGAAGTTATAGATATAGGAACAAGTAACACCCATGTGACGTAGTTTGTTACAAACACACAAACACACTCTCACACTTTGATCAGAAGGCATGAGCTGAAAAACTGAGTTTATTTAAAAGAATCTGACTCCCTTATATACTATTTCTACAAAGGCCAGGGACTGGGGGAGAAGGTTGACACCTCTCCCCATCCCATTGGTCAAGACAACTGTCCATCAGCTGTCCATAGCTCTAAGACAAAGAATGAAAACTACCTTGAAGTTATGATAAACACTTGCCGGTGTTTACAGACCAGAGTGTGAGAAAGAAACCCAAACCATGAAAACTGTGGACAGAAGAGAAGGCTGAAAAAATCAGGGCAATACCCACGTGCTGTAATACACATATCTGCAGAGAAATACATTTAACTCTTGTAGTACTCCGATACAATAGGTTTTGGATATTTCATCATCTGCCCTAGCATCTATGTCAATAGAATATTCATTACTGCATTCTCCCAAAACATCTCATCCGTTACAAAGGATGACATCCTTTCAACTGCTGCATTTTGCAACTGTGCTCTTAGATCAGTGAAAAATTGCATTCCAGCTGATTTGTGGAGGCAGATGCATGGTAACCCCATCCATACTGAAAAGCAGTAGTATTGTGCTGAAGGAGCATGACCAAGTCATAGTGCTTCAGAATAAGAAAACATTATGGTGCCAGTGGCAAGATAAGTAATTTGATAAGAAATTCCTGAGAAAGTCAAGGTTTATAGATGTTTGCAAGCATCAGTGGCACCAAGCACTGGGGAGCTGGACAGAGAAATCCATTTACTTCATTTCAATGCGGCACCAAAATATTGTCAAACTGAAATAGAGTTATAAGGGCCTTGTAGTTTGAAAATAGAAAACAAAAGCATAGTGCTAGGAAATAACCACTAAGACTGTAAGAAAAATATGAAATAGATCCCATGGTATGGCATAAGATCAGACAATATGCAGTACTTTATTGGTTTTAATGGACCTCAGGGGGAAGAAAATGGCAAATCAGTGAAGAAAAGGCAATGCTGACAATGCTGGCCATGCTGGAACTTCTGCAGCCTACTATGAAACAGTAAAGGACTCAGATGAAGTGGGGTTCTGCACTGCACATAAACAGTTTCTCAAAAATATGTAGAAGATATCAATGTGAGTCCAGTGACCCTGTTCACACCTGTCAGCCCCTTCAAGAGAAAGTAGTTTCGATATGTGAACAAACAAGCTAAGCTGGGTGGATACAGTGCTCCAAGAGGGAGAGCACTCCATAAGTACAGAAAAAGGAATATGGGAAAAGTTCAACAATGTCTGTCAGGGATGACCAAAAGGGCAAAACATTTTCTCAAGCCAAAGAGTATTATGTAATGTCCATTGGAGGAATCACAAACACTGCAAAGAAGCTGTTGAGATAATGTCAGGCTAAGCAGGCACGCTTTAATAACAAAGGAGCTGAGGTTCTTAGACAGACGAATATGGATTGGTTCAGTCACATTTGAGCTAAAATGAGTGAAAGGCAACAGGCTGAGCCTCAAAGGCTTCTGATTGTTTAATACCACTACACATTAAAGCATTAAAATAGGAAAAATTGTCCTAGACTGGGAGCTGTCTCTCCTCAGTGGCAATTACACAAGAAAAAGGACATTATTTTGGTCAGTACAGCACAAGAATGGTGTTGGTTATTAAAGGAAAAAAGGTTGAGGATGAAGATCATTTTGCTAACTTTCCCTATGGCTTTGTATCAGGTACCAGCAAGTTATCCAGAAATTTCAGAGCAGAACTCATTTTCAGGCTGGAAGAGAAGCAGAAGGTAGGAAAAAGGATTGAAACTGGTACCTGGAAAGCAGACTACATGTAACTACATGTGTAAACAGCTGTAATGGTGGGCAACTGTCGTTGTTAGATACACAGACACACAGACACACAGACACATAGACACGCACACACACTTTGGTGAGAAGGCATGAACCGTTTATTACGAAAATCTGACTCTACTTTATAGTATTTCTGCAAAGGCCAGGGACTGGGGGAGAAGGCTGACACCTCTCCCCATCCCATTGGTCAAGACAACTGCCCATCAGCTGTCCATATCTCTAAAACAAAGAATGTTAAGTACCTTGAATTAAGGAAAACATTGCTTCTATTTATAACACCTGCGTGTGAGAAAAAAACCTAAGAACTATGAACTGTGAGACACAAGAAGGCTGAAAAATCAGGGCGACAGGCAACCACAGTATCTTTGTAGACAGGTTTTATTTGATGAAACTTGTACTTTAGTCTTGCACGTTCCTGTACAGTGCAAGCAAGAAACATCAAGATGAAGCTGAAAGTTTTCAAAACATGAAAATAGAAAACATTCAGAAATTCTGTCAATCCCTTGCTTTCCCTTAGGCAGGCTGTGCTGTCCAAACTGTCATCTGGTACAGGCTGGAGAAGGGAGTAGCAAAAGCAGGGTTGCCCTGACATGGGAGGATGAGCTGAGGGGATCTGGGTGACCACAATACAAGCAGAGCCCTCAAGGACCTGGGCAGAGCTCCAATCAAGGTCCACATGACACCAGTGAAAGGTCTTGACAGACAAGAGGTAATGGGTTGTGTCCAAGGTCCCTCCAGGTGAACAGCAGAACATGGCCACAGGGTTGAAGACAAGGATATCCAGTTCATAATCCTGCAAGCCAAAGATTTAGATGTGGTCTGCCTCGCCTCTGTGTGTGGATCCAGTTTCTTGCAACTTTGCAATAGGGTTAAGATCATTACTCCAGAAATGTTTAGTTAAATGCTAGCAGTGCTCAGTTTTCTAAATGCACGGGACCACAACATTTCAGATTCAAGCTAGTGGCAGATGGTTCTACCATGCTTTACTGAATTTCTTGAACTGATGAGGATACATTATTTAGAAAAATGTAGTCAATAATTTATCACAAGTCATATGGTATTAAAAGGCTAGTGTTGCAATAGTGTGCCAGAAAGCTTTGCTTTCCCTAGGTTAAAGTACATGAAAAGTGTGTTTTATCAATATTTTAGGACTGTTCTTTAAGTGGCTAGACCAAGTTCTTATTCATAAAGTGTAACAATATCAGATATATGGGGTAAGGGTCCTCAATGTATTCTGCAGTTTGTAATGTTAAAACAATGGCTTTTCCATTCTGTGAGACTTTAATTCAACAAAATGAATAATTTGAAAACTGTCTAAAAGCACGGATTTCATAGTTTTGTATGGTTGCTACAGATTATTGAAGTGAAAATCAGAGAGGTTTCCACTTCACAAACTCATTCATTTGTGTAAGCAGAAAATACAGACTCAGAGGCCTCTTGGGGGTGTGTGGCATTTCCATTGAGTCTGTGGAAACCTCAAACTTTCCCAGAAGAGGGAAGGATTGTAGCGTGGGGTTGCCATTCCTAGAACAAGTGAATAGGAAGCTGACTGTCAGGCAAAGATGGATGTAAGGATTTGCTGCTATAAAGCTTTACATTTATCACACAAAATGTTATTTCTATCTTGTTGTGTAGCAATCCTGAAAGCTATATAACAAACCCTCTACATTTTGCTACAAAAATATTGACTCAAAACAAGCATTTTTCTGATGCTGCAAACTGGACCGGCATGTTTCCTTACGAAAGTTTGCATAGAAGCTGATAATATCTTCTTAAGATTTTTATTTCTTCCTCCTAAAGCACATTCTGAACTGTGCTTCAAGGCTGTATTTAATATCTCATTGAAAATTAAGACCACCTAGCACCAATTTCTTACTTTGAAAGCAAGATTCTCTGTCGGGATTAAATTATTTTCAACAGGAATTACCACTGATTGTATAAATTACTCTAGATGAAGCATACTTGAAGTCACTAAAAAAGAATAGGTTCCAGAAATGCACCTTAGCATCCCAGTGGGACTTAAAAATGGAATAAAAATTAGCTGAAGCACCAAGCTGGTCATTTGTTAAAGAATCATTTGGGTTCTTACCTTAGTGAGCCTCACCTACCTTCCCTTCACCACTAGAAATGTTTGTTCTCTTTCTCTTACCTCCCCTCCCAGATGAAAGAAGAATTATACTTATGTGCTTAGAAGTTAAAACCGCCATGTACTGCAGCACTAGGGAAAACATTTATGATGTTAAAATATTTATACAGCTAGATTCAGTGAGATGCAGCATCTCCTTTTAGGTTAACAAGCTTGTAGACTGCTAGTTAGAAAAAAAATATAAAAAGATACCTTTAGAGCCAAAACCCCCTCAGACAATTTTTGTCACAATCTTATGAACCATGTAATTCACAACATACTTTAAAACCATTTGCAGTGCCACATCCCAAATACAGACCAGGATATGCACATAAATTCATGTAGAATACATATACACTATTCTTAAGTTTCTTGGAAAGATTTTACTTTAATTCTTACTCTGGAAAGAGAAAACATTTCCAAGAGAACCGGAAAATTATGTCCTTGTCAAGGTGAAACCAAAATCACGCATTTGTTGCTCTTTATAATCTGGTAAGATTGGAGAAAGCATTTTCCTCGTAATAGCAGTCAGAGCTGGATTGCTTTGATATGTCTTAGATAAAGCTGCTAACCCCAGAGTAAATTTAAGGTATAAAACACAAAATATATAAAATGTATAAAATATAAAATACGGTATTTATTCCAGTCAGTCATAACTTTATTTTTGAACTGACAATAACATCTGAAATTACTGATTTCAAATCACTAATTTAGAAAATAGAAAAAAAAAGTCTATACGTGTGACCCTGTTACTGCATATTGCTGGCACATTTCAGCACACACAGAGTGGCAGCTCGCTTAGAAAAGCTGAAAAACATGATCACTGGAAGCTAGAAAACCTCCTTATGATGTATTCCTGTCTGTCAGACAGGTGCATATACATAAATCTCATGGTTTGGGAAACTTAATTTTCAGTGTGAGCAGTTGAGAGACAGCCCTTCTGTACAGACTCCAGGCAAGCCACTCCCTACTCTGGTTCAACAGCAGCCGCTGTTTCCCTTCCCTTCCCTTCCCTCTCCCCTCCATAAGACAGTCTAAACATCATAGGCTGTGCCTGATCATTGATGCAAGCACCTGGAAACACTTCATGCCCCAAGTTATTTTCCTAAAAAGAATTAGAACAAAATTCTCAAGATTAGCTTTTCATTTTTAACTCTATTTTGTGGTTCTGGCAATGGGGTCTGGACAGAGTTTAGTGCCCATGAATTTGTTTGCAGGGAAGTTTACCTGTTCCACAGACAGCCAAGGGCAAGTACTGACTCAAGCTTTCTTCTCTGGGGTTTTAGGCATTGCTTCCCATTTTAAATGCTAAAAGATGGAATATGATTTCACAAAAATATAATATTGTTAAACCTTCCCTGAAGTTAACAACTATTTCCATATTTTAAAATTGTAAGGATAACAAATAGGTGTACATTCAAGAAAATGACACTCCTGATAGTTTTACTGCACACAAAGGTATGAAAAAAATGTCTGTTTTATTTAAAAGCCATAAGGGGTCACTTGTGATCAGTGCTCTGGAGCAGACCTTCCAGTTCCTTGTCTAATTTGGGCACAAGCTGGGATCTGATTAGGACTGAAACCAAATTATAAGCAAATGAATAAATTTCCCAGAGTCAAGTGAGCTTTATGGATTAATCTGGATTGCTTGGTGAAGTAGACACATTCGGAAAATGCAAGCAATACAAAACCCAAGGTCACGCATCCGAGGAAAAGATGTAAGTTGTTCCCGTGAGATGAGAGAATATTTTTGGATTGCATTGATATTAGCCAAAATTTGGAGGCATGAGAGATTAAGGAAAGTCTCAGTTAGATTCTATAGCTCTGAGGATGAAGACAGCCCATGGGTATAGAACACTGCAGTCGTAAATGGCTGTTGATCTCCTGGATGTAGTTCTGCTGTTGACATTTTTAGAAGGGTAGTGAGCAACAAGAGAGCAGTGGGAAAAGAGTGATTAATAAAACATAGCAAGAAGTATGGGAAACTCAATTTATTCAGCATGTTCACTCCAGTAAAATGACCAGAAAAATCCTATCAGATAATTTTTTAATCTAGGAGAAACCAAAGTTGCAGTAAATTTTTTAGGTACTTAAATTTTAAGTAGCTAAATTCAAAGGGCTTGTTTATGGAATAGAAGTAATTGACCTTCCCTAAAGAACTGGAGGACCCTTCATCACTTGAAGTGGTTAAAATATGTTGTATGCTATTTTGAATTCTGTGCAGAATGCCACTGAGCAGTGTCTTTGTACTTGGTGAGAAGTCTGAAGTTCTCCATCCTGTTATACAGAAAATCCCATTAACACTCCCCTCTGACTTTAAAAACTACATTTTTGGTAATATTAAGATTTTTTCCAAGGAGCAAAACACTCTGCAACTCCTGGTGGCGTTTAGCATCTCCTATTTCCCTTATATTCTGTTGCCTAGTGAATAGAAAAGTAACAGAGTTCCAAAGGGGTAACCTTGATTGTATGTACATTCAGAAGGGGACTTTTCTATGGATGTGTATGACAAATTAGGATGTACAGCTGTTTTGATATCTTACCTAAACCCCCAAATCATTGTTCACTCTGCATACTGAGGTTTGGTCTACAGCTATCTGCATTCAGACTGGAAATAATTACATTTACATATGCAAACAAAATCATCTTCGGTAACCTAGGTCTTAGAAGCAAGGTCATTGTATTAAACTGATTATTTTTATCAAACTATCCTTAGGGGGGGAAAAAAAAAGAAAGAAAGAGAGAAAGAGAACAGACTTATACAGACTTGTCTGGGCATCCATAGCCCTTCAATATGTGCTATATTTAGAAGCAGGGATCAAAATTTTGGGTGTGTTTTGGTTGTGGAGTCTGATTCTAAGTGCTTTTACTGTCTTTGAGGATTATTTTCATGTAGTGAGAAATCACTCATCACAAATAATAGTGCCACAATTAAGCCTTTCAACAGCAGAGTCACCAAGGAGAATTACTCATAGCACAGTGAACAAAACTGCCTTTTCTTAAACAGCTGTTTGGACATTAAAGGAAAAAAAAAAAGTCCTGAATTTCAGGCAATAATTTTGATCATGAAAGGGTTTTTCTTCATTTAAAAAGGGGGTTTTTTCACAAAAAAGTTTTTTTGGGGTGTTTTTTTTGTTTGTTTTTTTCATAAAAAAGGTTTTTGCCATACTTTACTGCGATTTAGGACAAGAAAGAAAAAGAACAAAATATACTCAATTTTAAAATACTTCACAGATTAGCAAGATTTGTTTATTTATTTTATTAGGAAAAAAAAATAACAGGCTTTCTTTGATATTCTTGAACACAGAGATCCTTGATTTTGCATCCTCAACTAAGGCACTGTACACAGTAGTGGTCTCAGTCATGTGACATTTTAATTTGTGTTCATTGAACAAAGTATCAGACTTCAAAAATATATTTATTCAGACATGTTAATAACTGATTTAATGGTAATGAAATGTTACAGATTTCATGTCTTTTTTATGAACTTATAACATCCTGTCATGCTGTCCTCTTTGCATTAGAAGTTCAGAACTGAAAGCCACACTTACATTAAGCAGTCTGGCTCACAGCAAGGTGTTCAACTTGACATTTTGAGGAGCATGGATATTTCTATCCCCTGTTTTTTTCAGCTTAATGCATGATAATTATGCATTTTAAAGTTTTTTTATTCTAATTTATTGCTCTCTTTCCAAGCACTATTCCTATTAAGTCTCATAGAGCATATATTTCATTACAAGTATAATATGTTTTTTCAAATTGGACCCTTTGTGTACTCTCTGATGCACCCACTGTTATTGCTCAGAATTTAATACAAGCCAATATAAAAAAAAAACCAAACAAACCAAAAAACAACCCAAAAAACCTCAGATTCTTGTTTATCTATTGCTTTGTGCAGACAAAAGGAACAGAAATCTGTTTTACTATAACGAGCATTACCATACATACTATACATTTTTCAAATGTGGTGTGTACTATAAAATACTCATACTGTGTGCTTAATGAACAACACAGGGCTGGGCTTCCTGTGTAACTTCAGCTGTGAAAAATTTGGATTTCCTCTGTCTTCAAGGATTGTGCAAAGGTTTTGCCTTCCTACTTTTAGGAACTTCAGTTTGTCTAAAATATCCAGCACATAACAAGATATTTGCCTGTGTTTTGTGACTATATCTGCTGATTTATTTCAGTCACACTCACAGGGTTTTTATTCACAAACATTTGTACAAAGAAGACTCTATTCATGTGAATAGTCCAAGAAAGGGAATGAATTGTGAATATTAGAAAGAATAGATTTATAGAGTATTCACAGCTAGTGAAAAGCATCATAGTCCTTTATTAAAGCCTTTTTTTTGTCCTTATCACAAGAGCCATCAAAGCCAGTGGATATTCATGTATAATTCATTAACAAGCAAGGCAATTTTCCTGTTTATAATGCATAGGTCACTCATTCTTGGAGCAGAAATAACACCATCTGATTTGGTGATTAATCAAAGTGCACAGACTAAACAGAAAATAATCACACTGACCAGTTACAAATAAATTCTACAGGACATTAAAAACTGTGCATATCAACTACTACAAATACACAAATACAGAGATTTAACTGACAGCCTGTTTAAGAATAGTTGGCGGAATGACTGTATTCATTGAAAAAAGTTGTTCTCCAGAGTTAGTAAACACAATAAATATTCACTTTTTATTGCATTTCTTGGACAAGGGAAATATGTTCATACACTGTCCTCTACAAAGCTGGGAAAGCTTTGTTTTATGTTGATAGCTAAAAAGGGGAATAGGTTAGTTCATCAGTTTAGAATATAATCTTAGATGTAGAAAAATAAAGTGCAAATGCAGAATCCAAAAAGGACATAATATAAATGAGCAAGTGCAAAATAAGTTGTTAAATAGGCAGAGTAGTTAATAAGATTTGAATTCCTGCGATTTTG
Organism: Donacobius atricapilla; assembly: GCA_013397315.1. Lineage (NCBI taxonomy): Eukaryota > Metazoa > Chordata > Aves > Passeriformes > Mimidae > Donacobius > Donacobius atricapilla. The sequence goes on from WBMY01003593.1 coordinate 272,618, forward strand.
GTTCCCTTACAGTTATTGCTGTGCCTGCCCTCTGTCCGAAAGTCTTATTTTTCCACAATACTCTCATTTTTTCCTTCACTGGCCTCCAGGAATAACTCTGGCTCTTCCGCAAATCATCCCTACCCTCACTTCTCAACTGCAATAATACTACAACAAAAACCAACTAAACAAATAGAAAGCACACAACAACAACACCCCAAAAGAAAAGCACTTAGAGAATGCTTAGCACCTTGTCACATTTTCTACCTTCCTGGCTAGACAAGAAAAGCTGGTTCTTTGCAAGCTCTGTTTGTGCTGCTTGTCTTGTCCAGGTACATGGGCTGATTGCTAGACCACCAATCAGCCCACAGAAAAAGCTTTAGACACATTTTAACCTTCCATTTGTGGATGCAGTAATAGGTTGTTTCTCCTCTTCTCTCGTCATGAAATTTGTATGATTTTAATATCTAGATGTTTCTGTTAAATTTGATTAAAGTCTGCCAGCAGGCTCAAAAATTACATAGGAGAAGGAAATAAGGAGTTATACAGAAAGAGAATATATCAAGTCAGGCAGTAGAATGCTGTAAGCCTTTTTTTTTTTTTCTTATAAAACTAATCTAAAGCTCCTGTAATATATAGTTAAATATGGAGCTTTAAATATTTATTTACTGGCTAATTAATACACAAAATGTGGGATTCACAACACCCTCACAGTTTCTGTGAAACACTAGCTGTAATTGAAAGCAGCAGTTTCTCAAAGACAGATAATGCAATGTCAGATCATGGCAGGTCACAGCAGGGAGGTGATAGGTATAAAGCATGAAAAGCCTGCAGAGAAGTTAGTAGTAGTGGCCTACGGAACTCATGTAATCTTCAGACTGGTGGGAACTCAAAGGGAATGGCACATTTAGTTCTGGTGGTTTTTCATTGCTTGACAGACAAGTAATCCCAGGAGAAACATGAGCAGCCATGGCTGTTGAAAGCAAACGTGGGCACAATAAATCTATCGGGTTCTCCATCTCTGTACTAAGGTGTCCTTTGTACCAGAGACTGTCTGTCTCTGCGTTACAAATTTCTGTGAATTTCCTGGGGGCAAAAAAATATGCCAGAACCAAAAAAAACCCCAAAACCCAACCAAAACAAACAAACAAACACAAAAAAAACCAACAAAAAAACACACCAACATATTCTATTACCATAACTGCAAGTAAACTGTAATGATTCTTAAAAGAAATCACCTTCTGACTGATGGAAATGCCTCCCAGTGTTCACACCTAGCATGCTGAGAACTCAGAGATTTTTTTTTCCACCTGTGATAACACTTTTCAAGTTTCTTACTATAAGAAGAATAGAAATACAAAACTGGTTCCTCTTCAGTTCCCTCCAAAATACCCAAGAACTCCACCTCTTATGAATAATAGGATAGCCAGATGCTTTCTTATTAATGACACCTCTTCTGCGTGTAAGGAGATTGCCGAGGAATATCAGCCACTGGCCAAGTCTTTCTCTGCCAAGTGCTCTACAAACATATGACAGGAAGATAGTCCCATGCAAAAGGGTTCACAATTTCAAAGACAAGGAGAAAAAAAAAAAAAGGCTAGGGAATGTAAGATAACACTAATGTCAGAGGAGTGTAGCGTTAGTTTTATTTAGGATACTTTAACTCTGCCACTCTGTGCTACCTGTTTATTTCATATTCCACTTTGGCTGGTTGCTTTTGTCTGCTCTTGCTAATGTTTTTGGGTTTAAGGGCAGTGCTGTATTTGATTCCACTTGCTTTATAGATTTGTATTTGCTACTACACTCAATTTTTAACCATGAGTAGAGAGAAAAAAGTGATCCAAAAATAGTATTTCCTTCTGGTTTGTGACTTGTATTTCCTACCCGCTCCCAGCCCAAGGCCATTTTCTCCTCAGGCAACAATCCCTAATATCTTCCATCCAAAAATAATGCACACCTGCAAAAGAACAGCATATCTAAGAATTAATTTCCTGCACATAAGATTTAGTATAAAACACCTTTACCTTATTACATTGTGTCTTGAAAGGACAGAAGCCCATTAATTTTGAATTGTGATTCTGTTGCCTTTTTTTCTCCAGCAAGGACTGCAACAAACCAGCACTACTAAAGCTTTTAGATTGGTTTTACTCATCCCAGCTTTAGATTTCCATACTTGTGTCTTTTAAGCTACTTCCTCTGCAACATACAAGGTGTTAATAATTCTGTGTGTTCCAGTTTTTCTAGAGCTGGAGGAAAGGGTGGATGCAGTTTAATTGTCATACAGTATATTCTGCATTTGGTTCCCTGTGCGAGAAGTTACATTTGCTGATAAAAAAATGCATTTATCTTCAGTGACATTTTAGATAGCTCCACAACCTGCTGCGTGTTCTAATGAAACCAGTATCACTACCAATTAGACACCTGCAGAAGAAGTGGGCTATGCAAATGCCTTGCCCCCCAAATGCTATTTTCCCTCTCTCATTAAGTTTTCAGACTAAATTATATCACAGCTAATGGCTAAAGACTTTCTCCTCAAATTTCAGTGTTGCATGGAATTTAGCCAAATATCTCGCACAGACTTTAAGGTGACAACAAGTCTTTCAAAATGCATTTTTCTTGCTTCCCATATACTTAACCTAGCCCTGCACTTGTCCACCTTCCTTTTTCTTTCACTGACACACAAGCAGATATGCACTCTCTCCCACCCTTCATCACTGTGACAAGGTATTCTGGTGGTCTTGGAAAGCTGTAGATTGTTTTTCATCTCTGGAGGTCCTTGAGTTCAAATGTATTAGATGTAAGTCAGACTTGCTGTTAACAAATATTTGTTGATTATATACACAAGATAGAGATTAAACAGAGGAAATCTTGCTTATGAGGTTATATTTCCATCAAGGGTTTTCAATGACATGATAAACCATGACAAAAAAGCAAACATGATTTACAGAGTTGCCACGAATCCCAAGATAGAATAGTATCTTGGTAATTCACAATTACCAGTTTGTTTCATGGCAATCTCAGGACCTCTTCTAAGCCCTGCCGGGGATACAGTCCCCATCTTTTTCCCAGGTATGTTGCATTAACTTTTCATTTGTTCTGGGCTCCTGCTGTTGCTGCCCCATATTCCAATTTTTCTGGCTCCTGCTCTGGTAGCTTTCATCTCCTTCTCCAGGGTGCTCTCTGGTGAATGCTTTGGCAGGAGCTGTAAGCATTACCCCATATCTATTAATTACACATGCAAGCACATTTCTGAAAGCATACTGTGAGTTCATAAGTCAAAATTGGATTATGAGATGCCTAAACTGTTGGCGCCCACAAGTGAATAAAAATATGTGATAATCTCTGAAAATGTGGACTGTGCAGATTTGGTAGTAGGCTTTCAATTTCCCCTTTGAAATTTTGGCCATAGCATTTCTAGAAGAAAAATATGTCAAGAGCAGGAACATAGAAATGTTAAAATCTTAAAACACAGATGGAGGGTAGTGATTGTGTATTTTATTGAATCTTGACATACTATGACTTTAACAGGGTCCACTACACATCAGTCATTGTAACATGCCACAGAAAAGTCATCAGTACTCTGCAGAAAAACAATATATGTCCTTCCAAGCTGGACCATCCCAGCCACAAAAGTGAGGGTTACTTCATTTTTGCCTATCTGCAGTTATCATAAATATTGAATATGCCTATGACTTAGGCTTTTTTGGGGGGCAATTTCAGTGAGACCAATTGTAAGAATACCTTGATTTGTGTAAATCCCAATGGAAATCAATGTCATTCTATCTTCATGCACATTCTTGTTTATATAACCAGAAAGCAGAGAACAGGCTGGATCTGGTGTTGAGCTTCACTTCATATGAACTTTATGTTTTAAGTAATAGCCAAAGCTGGAATGAATTTAAGGCATTTTACTTCACTTTGGGTGACCATAAAAAAATTATGTTGTGGATTAACCCCAGTGGGTAGCTCAGGTCCACACAGATACTTGCTCACCTCCTCTTCCCAGGGGCATGAGGAAGATGATTAAGACTAAAAGTGAGAAAAATCCTGGGGTAAAGTCAATTTAATAGGTAAAGCAAAAAATTTGTCTTAAAGCAAAGCAAAATCAGCAAAAAATGAAGAAAAATAATTTAAAAAATTCCAATGGGCAGAAGTTTGAAGAGAAATCTTGCTCTGATAGAAACATCAACAGTATTGTCTTTCTAGCTAGCTCAAAAACAGCAAGAAATTTGCACAGTAGTGTTAGCTACAAATATTGCCTTTAGCACAGTTCAATATAACTGTCTATAAAGTAGCATTTACAATGTGAGCTTATCCTTATCACAGATATCTTTGCTCAAGGGGCAAACTCTGTGAAAAGGGATTTCAAATGACCGTTTAGTGAGGAAGGTTTGTGGTTTTTTTCTGGATTTTTTTTTGGTATTTCTTTTGTTAGCTTACAGTAACACCTGTCCAGGTGACAGAAAACATTTGAGTTTGCTTTATTTGCTATTGCACACAAAACCTCAGAGAACAGAAGCGTATAATTATCCTGAGTCTCAAGAAAATGAAAATTTTAGATATTGCAAGGCACCCCATTGCTAACCTGCTTACCTCAAATGTTTTTCTGGTATCACACAAGAATTTCTTAAATCATAAACAGGCACTCTTTTCTGTCTCAGAATTAAATATTAATTGGTTTGGGTCAAAATATATTTCAGTTGTTAATTCCTTGTTGAGGAAGATATATCCCTTTTGTTTTCTATGTAATGTGCATAAGAAGGTGAGAGAAGTTTAAGGCATTCGTCTGGGTGCACTTTTTTCTGTCATGGTCCTGGCTAAAAACGCAGGACAATGACTGAAAAGACTGACTGAGACAGGGTAAGGGAGTTCAGCACCGAGAACCCACAGAAAGAAGCAAACTGTGCTGCTTCATGTGTAAAGTTGCTCAAAATCCTAAAAAATGCAAAAAGTTTATCATTTTATCAGTTATCTCTGTAATATTTTATGTTTTGCTTGAATTCCTGTTCCTGTAGACAAGATTCACCGTGCAAATACTTTCTAACATAGGAATATCCTAGTGAAGTATATAAAAAATATTAAGTAAAAATGTTTTAATTAGAACCCTCACATTCATTAAGAAATATTTGAAGTCTTGGCACAGTACCCAAAAATGTTCAACAAAACCAACAAAAGGAAACAATTTTTTTTTTTAATGCTCACATTTCTAAACTTAATGTCAGGATTCTGAGAGACAGGTTCAAGATTTTTATATGTTTGAGGTTGGAAACCAACCCAAATATATGGGGAGAAATTTGGACTGGACTCCTTCTCTCATAAATACTCTATATTAGAGTGCATCAGTGGAAGGGGTCCCTAGCAAGTCTTTCCATCCCTCTCTGCAACAAAATCTAGTCATACACAGGTTAATAGCTCTGTCAGGATCATTTTGGGCTGTCTGGGGTACTATAAGCTGGTAGCAACCATCAAAACACTGACTACTATAGTTATTGTAGAGATAATGGCATCTATTACCAACCTGAAAGGAGGTTGTAGTGAGGTGGGCTCGGTCTCTTTTTTTCACGGAAAGACTGGTTAGGCATTGGAATAAGTTGCCCAGGGAGGTGATAGAGTCACCTGTCTGAAAATGCTCAAGAGGTATCTGGATGTGGAACTTGGGGATGTGGTTTGGGGTGATTACAGTGGTGCTGAGTTGACGGTTAGACTAGATGGCCTTGAAGGTCTCTTCCAGCCTTGATGATGCTGTGATTTTGTCATCTTCAGAAAGTTGCTCTTTCATCTTACTATCTGGATAAGAAGGGAGTTTAGATGATGGACTGAAATCTGTCCTTTGGACAACTAAAATTAGGTGGGCTACACTCCAGTCTTTTTTGGTAACATTACATAATGATTACATAATTAAGAAGCATTTGGTGCTATTTCTGTACAGCAAATACTGTTTTATCTTTTTTTCTTTTGTTTTATGGAACAACTAAAGGATTGCTTTGACAATATGTTTTTGAACTGGAAGAATCACAATCAATAGGTATTATAGCTACTCAGTGACTAGATTATTAGAAAAATAAATTAGGAACTATCCTGCTTGCAAATAACCATTATTTCACATGGTGGGTAGAAATAATTGTATACATGTCACGGCATATTTTCATTTGCAAACACAGAGCGACCTTTTCTAATCCTATAAATTTCATTTATTGACCAGAGATCATGATAAAGTGGTTTCTTTTGGAGTGCTCTTTGTCTAAGCCCTCTCTTTTAAATTAAGAATCTATTTTACCTTACCACAACCCAACATAAAAGCTATATGTCCATGTGTGTAAAAACAAGTAACTTCTTTCTCTCCTGTTTCAACGTAATTGTTAGTTTTCGAATTTAAAAAAAAAAAATCACTTTTCATCTTTCTCCAGCTGATCTTTTTGTTCAGGTGTAGCAAACATGCTGCTTCCTATTGTGGTTTATGTTACAGGCAAGTCTGACTTTTGCATTTGTACATCATGTGCATTTTGAAATAAAGAAACAACAGCTGATCTGCATGTTGAAAGCACTGTGTTGCTACTGCTCTGCAGTTTGTTGATTTGCTTTGTTTTGCTTTGGAAGATCCCAAAGATTTGCTTCCCCTGGAAGATCTCACAATCTGCTGTGAAGAAGTTGTGTGTTAAGAAGGAAAAAAGAAGTTTAAATCTCACAGAGGTTGGTGCAGAACAAAATTGTCACAAAGCACCAGACCACAGAGACTCAAGCCTTTGTGTTCTCAACAATAAAAATACACCAAGGTAGCCATAGATTCCCTATATGGGAGTTTGCCCCTCCCAAGCACACCTTGCACATTTTTGTCGACCAAGGAATGACAAGGTCTGAAAATACAACTGCTCATCCTTAAGCAAAATAAAAAAGGGATTGTAGTAGAGAAATACACAGAATTCAGTATACAGAAAGAGGTTTCCAAACCATGATGTGCACAGCTCTGGTCTCTTTTGTAAATAGCAATTATCAAAAGCATCTGGCTGCCTGTGTATGTGCCTTTGCCTTAGTTGGTAAATGCCAACTCACAGATAATCACATGAAAACAGCTGGGAGAATTGAAAGAAAGTGGATAGAGGCAGAGACGTGAGGATGAATTTGTGGAAAATGGAGAGAGTACAGAAGCTGCCACTCTGTGGTACAAAGGAAAGAGATGTTAGGAAAAAGACTTCAAGGACAAAGTAATCCTTATGCTGATATTTTCATGAGGCCATTTTTAATGCAAAACTGTCTAGAAATTCAATTTCTAGAAGGTAAATTCTGGAAGCCAAATCAATACAGATCATTGTGCTCAGGTCTGTCTCAGATTCTCACGGCATGATGAGTTGAAATGTATCAACTGCCTGAATATATTTACAGGGAAATGCCAGGGCAGAGAAGTAATCAATAAATGACCACAAAGCTCAAGAGAAAAAGGGTTAAAAATATTAGGCTAATCAATTCCAAAACTTATGATAATACAGCCTTAAAAGTCAAATGGTACATGGGTGGTACAGAAAGGAGGTGAGGACTATACAGGGGTATGGAGAAGCATAGGGCCTGTACTGTTGTCAGCCTGCATGGCTCAAACACTTCATCCTGTGTTAAACACTGGAGTTCAGTGCTGGCAGCATGTACAGCATTGACCAGTCCTTCCTATAAGTGGAACAGATAGAGCACAAGTGCTGCAATGTGCTGACAGGAAACCCTTCTATTTCCTTTCCCTCACAGTGAGTGCAACTGACCCCCGATATTACAAATCCCACCAATTAAAAAGCATGATTTCTCAAAAGCTGATCTCTATACATTGCCTTCCTCCTCTTCTCCACCCCATCTACTCTGGGAGAAGAGCTTTATGAAAGCCAGAGTGCTCTTGGTCTTCCTAAGTGAATAAGACAAACCTTTTGCCTTCAAAGGCACACTAAGCTTTCAGTTCTCTTTTTCAGCTTGCTCTTGTCTAGCCAGATTTGTGCATACCACCAGTTTCTACACCTTTAGTAAGAAAACTATGGAGAAATGAGGAATTATTCTGCATCCAGCTACAAACGGTCTCTAATTATACCTTTAATATTTGCTCTCGAACTTTTTGGGTTGTTGCTCCTGTTATGTTAATTACTTTTTAGTGACGTGGGAGAAATTTTCTTCTACTTTTTAAGTATGCATTCATTTTCTCTGAGAACCCAATGCCCTGACAGGCAGGTTCAGTTTCCTTACATGCTGTTTTCAGTTTTTCCTCCAGTTAGAGAATTGTACCAGTGCCTAGAGAAGGTTTATGAAGCACAAAGTTCATTGTTGCCTTCAAAAGACATTTGCAGATACTCTTTGAGGTAACAGAGATGACACCGAGGCACTGAGAAAACCAGGCCATTGCACGGTCCCAGTGATCATCCTAGAGTGAGCCAGGGGAGCTAGGTTATCAGGGGGCCTGAGGACAGCATTCACACAAAACAAGAGCCAGACTTCTGCAGTGATTGACAGCAGTGTGCTCATGACGCCATGTTCAAAATCCCCCACAGTATATTTATATATCTCACAAAAGCTTTTCTTTTTCTTTTGGTGGTTTTCATTGCATAAATGCAGGATTTGCTATTTTTCTCTCTTTATTACCTTAAATCCTAATGTATTAGTCTGCAGCACTAATGTATATTGCAAAATATGCAATATGGCTGATGTAATAATCACATTAGTGATTGGTTGATGATTTTTGAATCTTTAATTCCAGAAATTTAATGTTACATTAGTTCTCTTTTTTTTTTTGCATTTAAAATATAAGACCTTGTTGCACAATATTTTGCTTGAAAACAATTGAATATTTGGCTCTTGCAGTACCACAATGTAATTTTTTGGAGTAGAATCAATGTCACATTGTAATTTTTTTAGGTTTCTTACTATATCATTCTTTTTGAATTAAAGTGAGTGTAGCACTCAGAAAATGTTTCATGTTTCTAAACTACAGAATAATGCACATAGTATCTACTCCCCAGCATAATAGAGGTAGTATCTCTTCTCTACTCTACAAATTTCCTCCTCTGGGTTTTATGAAGGTAGAAATTCTGGAGACCAGGGAAGTAATTCATTCCCTGTACTGGTTCAGTCTCTGACCTTGCATCAGATGTTTAAAGCAACAAAATATTTCTTCCTTCCTCTTATCTCTGATAGATTCCATAAAACAAGTCAGTGTGTAATGGTAAAAAACATTCATAAGGGACTAAAGGAAGAAATCATCTTCCTTTCTGTAGCAAATGTAAGCGAAGAATGAAGCACCATAGTTGGAAAACTTAAGGATACCTTGAGAAATGCTGTTCTCTACTGCAGAAATGTATATGATATCCTGTACTTAAATAGTACTTTGAGATGTTTAATGTTTGTGTCTAAACATTGGGCACAGATCAAGAAGTGAGAAACAAGCAAATGTGTTTTCATGGAAATCTGCATTTTAGGATGCAGTAATATAAATGGAACATGCTAATGACTACATGTTTCAAACTGCCACCTTCCCATCTCACCCTGACTAATAGTCTTTTCTTTAAAATAAAACAAAACCCAACAAAATCACAACAACCAGACCTTCCAGAAGATAGCATCTGCTTTGTAGAAAATTTTGCTTCTTTTAGAAATAAGATTTGCAGGTACTCTACATCAGCAAAAAATTAATTTTTCCTTTGTTCCTGTGCTTATTCCTATATTTCCCACTATTCCCTGAAGGAGGACAGATCAGGAAGTGATTCCTGCTACCTATCTGCAGCCTTTTCTCTGGAAAATTGCATCCTTACAAAACCCCTTATCTTTCCTGTGTTGCTGTGAAATATGAAAGTAGTACTATCTTCTCTTCAGGAAGTGCAAGAAAGAGAACTGGTTTGGGTTTTTTTTTTCCCCAGTTATAATATACTTTTTCTAAATCTTGAAAATCTGCACAGATCTTTTGGATCTTGGTGCGAGTGCTCCAGTTAATCATGTACTGAAATCCTGGTAATATCATGTTTGCTTGCTTAGTTCTTCTTGCCTCCTTGTGCTCCAGTAAAGGAGAACATACTCTCAAGAAAATTTAGAAGAATATTCTTTTCTAATGACTGAGTAGTACAGAGGCCATCAACAATGAGAGTCTCTATGCCAAGAGCAAACAGGATATCAGATGTTGTACAAAACACTAAAGACACATCCAAAAGTTTATTGGAAAAAGCTAATTTTATAAGCAAAATGCCATGCCAGAAGAGTTAGGCCAAGTCACCTTTTGTCTGTTGAGATAGCTGCCTTGAGAATCCCGTGAAAAATTCTTTAAATTTCCCCAAGAGGCAGATCTTGCCAATTGAACACATGGACTACAGTTCTGCTATAGTTATTTATAGCAGCAGAACTCAGTCTATAAACAAGCACTACACCCCATGTCATTTATTATGTTATCTATATTTTACTGTGATTAGAACAAACAGCCAGATCAGTCCTACTTCTTGTATTTACAAAGTAGCCTGATAGATAGTCAGTACAGCGCTTTTCTGTGAGGGATGAGAACAAACTGTGCAAAGCAGGCTTCTCCCAGCCCCTCTTCTCTTTTTGATCATTAGTCCCTTTTTTCATGTTTTCAGCCAAAAAAAGCATCATATGACCTTTGAGAAATGTCAGGAAAACATTATTTTCTCTGTGCCACTCCAATTTGCGGACATCGGGTACATCCTTACTCCAAACCCAGCTCAGAGTAGTGTGTCTGAGACAAGTCATGCTAAAATGCCTCTCACAGCACTCTCGGGGGTGCCACGCACCCCTCCTGACCTTCTCCGACTGCTAAATGTGGCTGTGGGAGTCTCGCTAATGAACAGCATTGCACCATCTGTTTGGCTCCTACTGCTGGACCTCCTTAGGGTGAGGGAGGAGCAGAAAGCAAATGCCAGTCCAATACCTCTGTCTGACTCACAGAGCAGTACAGCTGCTGCTTCTGTGCTTTCTGCTCTTTTTTTTTTTAACTTTCCAGAATGACTCAGAGGCATTATTTTTCAGAAATAATTCAAAAGTGTAGAAAACTTAAATGCGTGGGATAGAAATAAATTCATCACAGTATATGTGATAGAAATAAACAACAGAAAATTCAAACAGTTAAAAATTGTATCTGTTCTGCATGCATGACTGTGTATACAGGTGTCTGTGACTTAAGGATATGAATTTCAAACTGGACAAAGTTATATGTGAATAGTTACAGAAGTACATGTTTTGGGATTTTTATGATCCCACAAGGTTTGACAGCTGAATCTAAAACAAATCTTGGGCATAAATTTTGTATCAGGGCTTTTATATTGCACTCATTCAGTAAAAAGAAATGTTTAAAAGGGAAAACATATTCCTTTATTTTTATTGTCCTTCCTTCCTTTTAAAATCCTTGGAACAAATACTCTCTTCTTTTTTGTATAGTTTCTAGCACCTTTTTACACAACTGTGTAATATAGATTTTACATTGTATCATAGAAGGACAGATAATGATTTACTGTGATATGTAGACTAGTACACTCAAGTTTTATGTCTAGTAAATAAGGTATTGTCATTCTGTAACTATTTTAGTTGGTCCTTATGAAGGAAAGTTGGTCCTTAAATGAAGGAAAATGTTCCCTTTCTGTCTCTTTCAAAGTCTAGCAGAGGACTGGGCTGAGTGTCCTGGCCTTTCTAATGGACAGCAGAGTGTTAGTGCACCCCTGGTTGAGCAGCCTGGAGGAGATGTGATCGAATCACTCAGAAGGGATTTCCTAATACAAGACCCAACTCCTGTGGCTACAGCAACTCTTCAGAACTGGGTTAAGGCAGTCTTGTTTGAAACTCCTGTCTCCCCTCCACAGTTTCCTTGTTCACTGTCAGCAGTGCCTGTGTTGGCTTCATGTTGTATTTGTGCAAAATCACACAGGGCTGGGGTCGATAAAGCCCCACGCTGGTATCAGTCCTGAAGTTCTGATGGACAAAGCTCGCTATCTTCTCCATTGTTCAGGGCAAGTCCTGGGCCAGTCCTCTGCTGACACCTAGGTCCTTCATCCAGCTACCCCCGTCTTGTCTTTGCCCTGAGAGCCCTGCAGAGTGTCCTACTGCAGGCTGTAGTCTTGCCCTGTCAGTCTGGGTTGCCCTCTTCCTGTATTGTCACACTCTCTGAGAAAAAAGAGCTGAGTTCTGGCCCTCCTCAAAGCAGCATGACTGCTCCCACAGAGCAGCATGGTGCAAAGACACATGACGAAGAGCAAGCAGAAATAAGTCTTTCTCATCCCAGCCTCCTCATGCCCCTGCTGTTCACAGTACACAGATAAATGCAAAATAGCAGCTATGTGGAGAGGTTTCCCTGCTCTCTGGGGAAAAGTGGGAGGCTAACAGTAATGAGGAAGCAATTTTTTGCCTTACTAGTAGGAGCAGAGTCTGAACTGGATTAGATGGTATAGGAATATATTTTTCTTTGTTTTCTGCAGGTGTGTGCAATTTAAAACCAGCAGAGCATGGCCACAGTAAAAGAAAATACAAAATGAAAACAAACAACAGTACTAAAACCAAACAAAAATCGTGTCATTTTTGTGCCAGATACAATCAGAGACATAAAAGAGATGTTAATTAGTTACGTGTTACTTGTTTTCTGCTCTGCATTTTGCAGCTCTTTATGGGGTTGAGTATTATGCAACAGAGTGGGAGCAGATGCTATGCTTCCTTTGTGAGCACCTATGCCAGTGACAGAATTTGAGCATATCAGGCATATGTTTTATTCACTAAGGCTAAGAAGTCATTTCTGTAAGGTTGAATATTGAATGATGGAAGAGGTATCTTGCATTAATTTTATATGTTTTTTGGGGGGGGTGCCAAAAAAAAATCAAATATGTTGGGAACATGAGATATGAGAACAGCTGCATTTTGACAATAATGCAGAGAAAGAGATGACCTTATTAAATTGTATCTCCCCAAATCTTCCAAAGCAAGAAGCACAATTACATTAGAACCCTCTGGAAACTCAGTAGGTTTTCCTGAATTTTTATTCAGTCGTGTACATTCCAACTATTAAACCCCTGTCCAATGAACATGACATTGCATTATATACTTCAAAGCCTAGGCTTTAGGTACTCTCATAAAATTATTTATTTGGGAAAACAGTAAAGGTAAGACACCATTTTCAGACTGCCCACATGAAAATTCCTACACTTGTGCCTTTGGGCTTGATCGGAGATTCATGAAACGCTTGTTATATTGTTCAGGCCTTGTGTGAAGAGAACTGACTATAGGAAGGAACAAAGCAGGAGGGATGGATAAAATTAAAAATTAAAAAAAGGAATTTTCTCACTGCTTTCAGACAAAGTCAGCATTTCATATAAAAAGGCAAAAATGTTTCATTTGTGGCACTTACCAGATTTATCTGGTTTAATTTTTTTGAATTGATTAAAAATGTGCTGTATTTTCTGGATTCGTAAATTTTCTAGGGGAAAAAAAAAAGGATATGGTTTTGGCACTTACTGCACACAAGACAGGTAATTTAATCAATCCCCCTGTCACCTGCATTTGTCTGTCTACAGGAAAAAACACAGTGATACTATCAGCAATTTGAAATAGCTGTCATTTGAGTATGGCTCACCAAGGGCAAAGGAGGCCTGACAAACCTGATCACCCTCTATGACAAAGCAAAGTGCTTGGCTCATGTAGGGCGAGAGGGGCTCATGGTCTACCTGGATTTCTTCAAAGCTTTCAATACAGTTTCCCACAGCCTCCTCCTGGAGAAACTGGCATGTTTTGGTCTAGGCAAGTGGTCTGTGCAGTGGGCGGGGAAGAGGCTGACCAGCTCACCCAGAACACCAGACATGCTGGTAAATAACTCTGTTCCAAACTGGCAACCTGTCACAGAGAGATATTGGGCTCAGTGCTGCTTGCTGCATTCATAAATGACATGGAAGATAGGATCAAGGGTACTCTGATGACATTTGCCAGTGAGACCAAACTGAAGACTTTGAAAGGGATTCCATCTTGCAGGAAAACCTGGACAGGCGGAAAGAGTGGGATAAGGAGATACTATCAAGCTCAACAAAATCTTGCACCTGGGAAAATATAGCCCAGGAGTGTAGCACAGGCTGGGATCTACCCAACTGGGGAATACCTCTGTGGAAAGGGAACTGAAGGAATTGGAATAATCACCCCAGGGAAGCGATGGATTCCCCAGCGTTGGACACTTTTGAAATTCAGCTATACAGGGTGCTGAGCCATCTTGTCAAAGACAATGCTTTGACATGTCAAAGACAGAAAAGGTTGGATGGACCAGATGATCCTTAAGCTCCCCTTCTAACCTGGTGTTCTATGATTCTGGGATGACAATCCATTTTACTGATTATGAATGCCTAGCATCTTACTGTTACATTGATGGCAGCCTTAAATTCTGTTATTGATGTTAAGATCAAAAGAAGGAGCAGGAGATCCCAGGACTCAGGATGCCCTCTTTCTCTCTGCCTGCACCATACCTGTGGACTTTTCGAGTCCCCAGTACATGAATCAATGCCTCAGGCAGAAGACAGCAATGCACCTTTCTCACTATGATACTTAGGAGACCCGATCTATAGAGCACCTTTTTTAAATTGCTGCAGTAAAATCCTATTTATTGTTTCCAACTATAATAAAAAATCGGACCTCCAAGAACTCTGGCCCTGCAGTGGGGAGCTGAGAAGCACCCAAGATGAAACACAAGGTTTCTCACTTGGGTGGGATTTGCTGTGTTATCAGTCACTCAACAACAAGCTCTTTAAATATCACCTTTTGCTCAAACATGCTTTTTGAACATGCTGTGGTATGGCATTAAGAGGAAAGGAGACCACAAAAGTTATTTAAATAGATATATCAGATTTATGTAGCAAACAAGATGTACTAAATTCTCTTAGCTGAGTAAAGACTTTCTGTATAAAGTTCTTTATATGACAAATAAGATATGGAGCCAAAAATTATATTAAATCTTTATAAAGTGTGGAGTCCTGTTTAAATGAAAGGATTTATGCAGGCAATTCTATTAATGGTATTGATAGCTATCTGCATAAATCCCAGCCTTTCAAACAGGAAAATATGTTTTTACATTCAAAATGCATCTGGGTGTCAAACAATGTAGCTCTGCAATCCTTGCTCTCAGTTAGGAAGATGAGCGTGGTGTTCTGTATGTAATTATCATATACATTAACGAATAATGCAAGAAGATATTTTCAAGAGATTTTTTAATAGAGTGAAAAATAAGATGTTTGGTTATCTTTCAGAAAGACAGAACAAATATGGCCTATGAGGTCTCATTTATTTTCTGTTCAAATCATCGGTAACGCTTGAAATTTAAAAATCTTTTTGAGGTGAGTTAATTTATTTTTATCAAACAGGGACAAGTTGATGTGGAAGAGGTATTAAAAATTTCCAGATACATTTTTAAAGCACCCAACAGCTGAAATAACTGTGGATTTTGATAATTCCTGATGAGTGTACTAGAGCTCTGGCAAAATAATCAGTAGAGAACAGGATCAAATGCTAATATTTGGTTAAGTTCATCTAGAAGTTTGCCTTTAGATTAGGTCAGAATCCTACCCAGTTAAACCTGGATAAGGGACATGTTTTCAGAAAATTTGTGGGGTGGGCAAGAGGGGACAGGAGAAGGAACATTCATTATTTTGTCCAAATATCCTACCAAAAAAAAAAAAGGTTTGTAATTTGCAAGTTGTGGATCTGAACTCAAAATTAGAAAGAGTGTGTGGGTCTTCACAAACCTTAATCCTGACTCTTGCAATATAATAATGTTCATACTTCCAGAAAAAAGGGATGAATGCATCCATAGCAGCATGACTGTACTGGGAAGGGAGTATGCCTCCCCCACAGCCTTGTTTGGCTAAGTGACCCCCGCCGAGTACTGTGATGCTGCAGCTCCGTAGTTATCCAAGCTAGCTGAGACTGCTTAGATCTGTACTGGCATTGCAGTTGTCTCTCTGATGGAGCCTGGGAGGGCCTAGGAGTCCATCCAATAGCACTGCATCCCATGGTGATGTCCTTGAAGAGACACTCAAACCCAGCCAGCCTACATTTCTTTTGGTATCCCATGCTTGTGTCTTGCACAGATTGCATTTTCCCTTTTACACTGTAACAGTAAAATGGTTATGTTTTGGTGGTCAATTGCTGTCAGGAGGTCTAGAGATGCCCCCGTCAGCATCAGTGGTGGATGTCAGGTCTATGCTGGGCAGCAGAGCAGGAAGCAGGAGCAGCGAGTCAGCTGAGGAGCCAAGCACTGGCTAAGGCTCTCAGTATTGAGGGAGAGCCCACTGTCCCAAGTAACGCAACAGGCCACAGAACTCCTCACTGCTTGGGTACACCTGCTTGGGTGGACACTTACACCTATGTTGCTCTGTAGGGTTTTTTGCCTTTTAACTTCCAATCACCTAGATAAGGACTCTTCAGTATTCCTACACATATTTAGGCAGAGATTTGCAGCATTGTTTCAAGGGACATTTGAATCTTATTTCTGCTACACTAGTTAATTGGATATCTTGTGTTATGTGTTCAAATAATATTTATTATGTTTAGTGTGACCAGAATAATTTTATTGCCCTCTATTGCATGTCAGTTTGGAGATAGTAATCCAACAGTGTTGCAAATCACTCTGCTGAGGAAGTAGAAACCTGCTAACACCCAGAAACTCTGGTTAGCTGTTGGTAGAGGTAGGAAAAAGCCTGTTGGTGTAGGAGAAGGGGATACATGTGACCTCATCCCTGATAAGTAACAGCTGTGTTAATTACCTAATACAGCCTTGCCACTGATGAGTCACAGCTATAGCCAGTAAAGATAAGTGTGATAAAAGGGAGTGGGTTGGCTAGTAAAGGGGTTATAATGGAGGATCATGAAGAAGGAAGAACCTTGAGGAAGAGAGAACAAGAGAATCATGAAGAAGAAAGACTCTGAGGAGAGACAATCACTGCTGTGAGGTCAGTCTGGGTCTGCAGTTAGAGCCTGTTGCTGGAACCTGCTGTCACAGTCTAGACAGGTAAAAGCCTGCATTCAGAGTCTGCCAACTGATACATGCAGTCCTAGTTTAGCAGGAAATAACCAGCAGTCAGAGGCTGCAAGGAAAACCTACAGTAGGAGCTTGCTGCAGCCAGAGCCAGTGAATAGTTGGAGTCAGGACGGCTGAGCTGTAAAAAGGAATAAACTAGGACCCTTTTCATGCTGTGATGAACAGGAAGTCTGTGTCTCAGCTCATTCCTACCCTCTAACAAGAGGGCTGCTGCAACATAGTGGCACGGTATTTAGGACAAAGTATTCTGGAAAGACTTATAGGCACACTGAGAGTCTTCTGGAAAGACTGCTTGAGATGAAAAAGAACAAGCAGAATGGGAAAAAAAGATGATGCTTTTATTGTTTACCTCTTACAACTCATAGGCAAGATATTTAAAAAGTAGTCTTTGAAG
This sequence comes from Donacobius atricapilla, assembly GCA_013397315.1. Lineage (NCBI taxonomy): Eukaryota > Metazoa > Chordata > Aves > Passeriformes > Mimidae > Donacobius > Donacobius atricapilla. The sequence goes on from WBMY01003593.1 coordinate 290,008, forward strand.
AGGGTTGTCCAGTTCTGATTATTTTATTGCAAGTCCATGTCACTGCTGTGTATTTTGATTTATGTTCCTTCTCCTAAACGGTTCAACCTGTTCCAAATTAATCAATGCATTTTTTTTTTTATTCCTCAGGCTTGCACACTGTGTGCAATCATTAGTGAAGTCTGTGGTTAACATTTTACACTTTTCCACACCTAAAAGTAATGAGAAACTATTTTATAGCCAGGCATATCTTCTGACTGTTTACTTTCTAAAAAGAATTTTTTTAAGAGGCTGACAAAATCAGAAAAATACTGGAACTGCTGTTAAGATTCATATATTTTCCTTTACGATTATTTTTCAATAGTCACTTATTTTTAAGGAATTTTAAAATTAATATAAAGACTCTAAAAAGAAGAGAAGTGGCTGAAACAACAAACATCCATATCTGAAGTAGCAAAGGGTTTTTAAGACTACCTGTAAAACCTCCCTTTTATTTCCCCAGAGGAGATTGTTCGCCTCCTCTGAAGGCATGGTGTACCTTCTCCAGTGAAACCAATCTGTAGAGCCATAACAGGAGAAAAAGAGAATTCTGAATTCCAGATGATGGATTTCCAGGGATTCAATCATAACAGGGCTGATTTGTTGTTTTCAGAACGGATAGCATTCACTCCTTCAGGCAGTCTGTATACAAAAGTTGCTCTTCAATCTAGTCCAATCTACCCTAAACTCCTAAAGATTGTTACTGATATTCTAAGTAACATGGAGAGAGAATTTTTGTTTCATTTACATATAAATGGTTGTCTTCACAATCTCCAAGGAGGACTTTTGGAAAGGTGAAATATCAGGCACAACCTTCAGAGGATGAAAACAAACGTTGTACCCTACCTCCCATGAAGACCACTTGCAGTATAACAGCTGTGCTGGACTGCACCCACTGCTGAGCAAACACATTTCAAAGCTTCACTTTCTGCACTCAGAGTTACTGTGGGATTTTTTTTCTTTCTTTCTTTTTCAACCGTTTTGCACTCCAAAATTGCATCGGGATACCTGAAAACCAACCCCAACCAAGACTTTGTATCAAATTTCACATCAGGGTTTTATCTTATATTGCAACAAAGGGAATAATTCCTGATGTGCTTTAGTATATGCTGCTGTACCTGCTCAGAAAATGAGGTAGTTCATATGAAATTTCACACAAGAATTATATATAATTATCTCCCCTCTAGAAGGGAATGTACTAGGCTGAATATCTGTAAAGACTATTTAATGCCATTTTACAAGATAAAAATGTAGGCAGACAGATTTACATTTAAATCATATTTCAATCAACCTTAAAGGTTCAGTTTACACAGTTAGGGTATAAAAATGTAGCTTATTAAATATGCACAATGTTTTGCATTGCATGGAGGATGTGGATTGTACTTTCAATTTCCAAGCAAATTAAACCTACTGTCAGTAAGTACACTATAGCAGGATACAGTGCACTCTGTGGAAACCAATTTAAACAATTTATGCTACTGCATATCAGTTGGGTGAATTGGATTTCAGATAAATTTTCAGTGACAAGCTTAGGCTCTTCTTGCAAGAGTAGGAGGAATCCACATCTCTTTTTCTGATCACAGGTCTAGGACAATACTTTTGCGCTCCATGCAAAGGAGTTGCAAGAGTTGTGGTGGGAGATCCCGCGCAGAAGGCATAAAAAACCTTATTTTGCAGTGAGAGACAGTCTCTATGATTTAGCAGCAACTGTTTGTCTTGCCATGTACACATTAGGGATTGATCAGGGAATTGTGTAGCTTGAGACCAGCCCGCTCATCCCTAGCCTTCCTCTGTGTGACTGTAGTCAGTGACCCCACAGTATCCTCCTTTCTCATTTCGGGTCATGGACACTTCGAGTTGCTTTTTTTCCCAGCCTTTGAAGGCTGCATGAGGAGACAGATTGTGCATTAATTCATTCCAGTCAATCTACCTCATCATATGGTTTTCCTTAATCCCTGTGTTATAAATAAGAGGAGAACAAATCCTGCTGATCCAGTGCCTCATGGTTTGGGGCTTTTTTTCATAAAGTGTAATTAGTAAACTACACTTGAAATCAAGTTTTCAAACAGCAGATTTCCACTCCTTCAGAGTTCTCTAATGAATAGCCAGGGACACATCATCACATATAACTTCTTATGGTACTTGCTGTGCTTAAAAAGGATGTTCTAAGAACTTTTGGAACATTGATTCATCATCCAGCTGAGAATTCTGAGAACTCATTTGTTGAGAAAAACACTTATGATAAAGATGAGTTCATAAAGTAACTGCCTGCATTTAATTGACAAGTTTTTCAAATAACTGTATGTGTAACATAAACACAAGTTTCAAGATAACGAAATGTCTAAGGCAAAATAATTTGCACAAGTATAATTCCTTAGTAATAATGCATTTATGTCTTTAGGTTAAAAGGGTTCTAAAGCCCTTTACAGACTGCAGGCACTGTTTTCAGTATTTTCATAAAAATAGCAAAAAGTAGATTGTACTCTTAAAAATTAAATGACTCAGCAAGGTCCTTTTATGATTCTTTGTCAAAAAGACTCTGGGAGGCTTTATATTGTAATTATATCCTCCCAGTCAACATATTGTTAGATTGCTGCCACTACTGAAGAAATTGGATTCTGTTTGTAGAACACCCAACCATATTTTCAGCCATCTTATCACTGGGCAACAATCACAGCAAATACAATTTCCAGCCATAAAGTCTGTTTTTTCCAAAAATGGCATCCATCTCCCAAAAGATTTCCATCAGACACTTCTGTAAGCATCTTTCAAGTTTCCTCTGGATGAATCTGTCATGCAATTAGGTTATGGATGGGATGCTGTGACAAATAGGTTGCCATTTGCCTTTTGATGTACTTCTGATTTTGATGTTTTAAGTATTTCCTTCTTTTAAATGCTGCCTTCTGGGAGCTGTACCACTCTATTTTATGTTTTGGATAAAAGACTTGCAGGAGCATCTTTTCTTTGTGAATCCAGAGAGGATGTTATAATGTGTCATATTTTTCCCAGGAGTGAATATTATTTTGCATACTTACTACAGTAAGTAGTAAGTAGTGGACTAGCCTGCAGACTAAAGCAGGCTGTGGAATACCCTGGTGTTCTCTGTCCCAAGAAGTCTCTCAGCTGGTAAAATAGAATCATAGAATCATAAAATGGCTTGGTTTGGAAGAGACCTTAAAGATCATCTAGTTCCAAGCCCCTTGCCATGGGTAGGGACACCTTCCACTAGACCAGGTTGCTCAGAGTCCCATCCAACTTGGCCTTGAACGCTTCCAGGACTGGGCATCCACAGCTTCTCTGAGCAACATATGCCAGTGCCTCACCACCCTCACAGAAATTAATTACTTCTTTCTTCCAAAATATCTAAATAGTAATGTTTTCTGTGAAGCCTTCATTTGCCTCTGTTGCTTGTGGCTTATGATACTATCTTTAATTATAATATGATTGACTATTTTTCCTCAACATCTCTGCCTTGTTCATTGCACAGTGGAATAGATCTGCAGATAAATCACCTCTAAGGAATAAAAGAGACTGCTGTCTGAGGGAATTCCTTTGCTAACTTGGAATAATAAGTCAGGAACCTGAAAAAGAGAAAAAAGCTAAGACCACTATTGCTGCTCTGGAGGAACAGGTTTTACTCCTCTCTTTACTGCCTGAGTTTCTGAGTAGTGTTACTGTCCACTGCTAGAATAAATTCTGTCTAGTAACTGTTTTTTTCTTGTTCCTTTTTTTTTCCCCTGTTTTTTGCATTGTTTGCACTGAGATAGCTTTCTAAGAAAAAAATAAATTGAATTCTATTTTAAAAATTAAAAAGATGGGAGCTAAAATCTAACTGTTTATTATTTAAGTAATTCTATGATTAAACCCAGAAGCTAATCCATACTGCTTTGCTCCCAGCTTCTCAATGATAAAATTTTCCAGTTTATCCATGTCTTATTTTTGGCTGGCTTTCCCTACACCAAGATGGAATATTTCAGGTCAAAGAGACTGAATTCATTGTTAAAATTATTTATTTAAATTCCAATCAGCATGAGCTTTTATAAAAATAACTGCAAAACCTCGTGCATTCCCGCTTTTCAGTGATGTGTTTAATGAAGAAATTACGAATGCATATTTTAATGTCATCAATGTGAGGATATTGCTTTTGAATTTTGCAGCACATCTAGAGGCAAAGAAATAAAATGGCCCTTTAAAAGCAATGTTTTTTACTATAAGTAGTTAGGCGATTCCTTAGTTCCTCTACACATGAGCAGTGACTAGTCCTCTGTTTCATTTGTGCAAATGTATAACACAATTCAGAATCTGCCCCTAAGCCAGGCAACTGATCTGCAAATAAGTTTGAGTTAGGTAGTGAAGAATATTGCTGTCTGAGGGCTCCAATTCCAGTTTTATTGTATTTTTTTCTCTTAGTTGTCTAATGTCCTTGTAGCTTAAAACCCAAATTGCCTTGCAGTTAATGAGGCATAATTGCTTCCACTTTCTAAACACTAAATACTTTTTTTTTTTCAAAGTTTTTAGGTCAAAACAGTAACACTTAGAAATAGTCTCCATTCATACTCTCCATTTGGGCTGTTAAAGGATTGGTTTTCTCAAAGCAGTTAAGCAATTTAGGAAGGTATGTGCTACTACTTTTATGCAGTGGTCAGCATAAGATAGCATAAATGATTTAGAGCTCTTGATATACTAGCTGCCAAATGTATCGGAAGATGTCTATGGTCTAAAAACATTTTCTCCATATCCAGGTTGTAAAATAAGAAGAGATATAGAACTGAAAGTAAAACTAACAAACAAACATTAAAAAACTCCCATTAAAAAAAAATTAAAAACTTTATCCAGGTTGGCCTATATTTCAAACCTACTACAAGTCTTTCTTAAGTATCTACTTCATTTTTATTCTGCCATCCTTCTATTGCAGGCAAGTAATTAACTCTCCAAAAGATCAGTTTAACTTAAAAGAGAAAATACTTTAATTTAGGGGAGAAGACTGCTAAGTTCTCCATACAAAGAATCAACTTCCCCATCAACTTGCCTCTAACACTGAAACTGCTGGCTATTTTATTGTAATGTTTCAATGTCTTCTGTTCAATTTATGTTGTAATAATGCTATTACTTTTATGAGATAAGGAAGCATAGGTAATTATGTTATATACTTGTAGTGGTTTTGTTTATTTGTTTCTGTTTGCTAAATTTAGTGTAGTGGTCTAAATATCTTTTCTGCTGTGATGTAGGACTAGGAGAAAAAGGTAAAACAGGCTTAAGGTAAAAGACAGATTTTATTAATACACATTAAAAGAAGAAAATTAGGATTTAAAAAGTGAAACTTTTCAAACACTCCTTTTCTTACAAGTTTCCTTTCCTACTAATAATATAAAGAGGTAAAAACTGTGAGTTTTAGTTAGTTTTACTATTTGAAAATCATCATTTGTTGTTTTTTTGGGGAGAGGAGTCTCTTTTGGAGTTTTATGGAGACATTGGCACAAGAAAAAAGCAGTCTTCTGGTGGTTCCTATGCCATGCATCTGTAGTTTCTCAAAAGAAACCTCTGTAAACTGTGAAATCTTTTTTTTTTTATTCCACATTTCTCTTTAACTAAAAACTAAACTGTATTAACCCACGACAATACTACATTTTTTTTTATCTACGAGTAGTTGCAGACTTTGTGCATTAAGGATGTTGCCTTTGTACTGCATGCTAAGGAAAAGAACTAGAAATTATACTAACTAGAAATATAACTACTTGTTCAAATATTAATATATTCCCCATATAATCATTATAACTAAAAGGGAAAAATTGCTTCTGAGCATTTCACATTCATCAATAGTTCATGAAAGTACGTAACAAGTTATGACACATCTAATAAAGATGAAAGGGATGAAAATCCTTGTGAATTTTTAATATGGATAATAAAGGGCATTAATACAGCTTAATTATATTGATAAATAATTAAAATTACTTTTAAAACTATGTTTTATTTTTATTTGAAACAACTTTGTGGTATTCTTGCAGGAATTATAAACATGGCATTATACTGCCAGCCACTCTACAAGGGGAAGTAAAAGCGATTGTATTGATGGTCTGAAAAAATATGGCTATTTAAAATATTCTTGCAACATTTCAGCCAAAATGCTGTATCTTTTACAATACCCTTTCAAATCCAAAGTTTAGATAAATATTAAATAACAGTAAAAAACACTCAAAGGTCTGTGCTGAGATAAGATGTCTGATTGGTCTGCCCTCTTAAGGCAAATCAATTTCTGTACACATTATCATACAAAGGAATTATGTTGCTGTCTTTGCAGGGGACACATTTAGTTTTCCATCACCTCAGGTATAGCTAAGTTAAAGGAAATGTGGGTATTTCATTTACAACCAGGGGCTTAAACCAAAGTTCAAGGCTAAGTCCCTAGCTTTATCTCCGTGAAATATTGTAACTTTATTTTCTCAGCAAAGTAAGCTAATATTGCATAGGAGCTTTAACTACTTAGCAGTTCAGGGTTGACACACTTTTAGCAAGATCCATGTGCCCATATTGTAATTTGTCTTTTTCATCTTTGCTACCTTTTCACAGGGGAGTGCATTAGTGTACCTCCCTTTCTCTCTTTCTTCATCTCTCTGTGTGTTCCCTGGCTGCAGCCTGCTGACACTTACCTAGAATCATAGAATACCCTAAATTCTAAGGGATCCATAAGAATGACCATTTTTCCCACAGGACTACCTAAAACTAAACCATATGACTACAAATATTGTCCAGACATTCCTTGAACTCTGTCAGGTTTGATCCCATCACCAATTCCTTACAAAGCCTGTTCCAGTGACCAGTTTCCCCCTCAGTGAAGAACTTCTTTCCTGATGTCCAATCAGAACTTACTTGAACACAGTTTGTTTCAATTCATTTCCTCATGTCCCATTGCTGGTCACCAGAGAGAGAGACTAGCACCTCCCCTTCCTCTGTCTTGAGAAAGCAAGGAGGGCAAACCCTCAGCCTTCTCCAAGCTCAGCAAACCAAATGACCTCAGCCTTTCCTCATAAATCTTGTCCTTGGGTCCTTCCACCATCTTCTCACTATCCCCTGCATACAATCTAATAACTTTATAGCCTCCTTACATTGTGGCACCCATATCTACCTCCAGCCCTCAAGGTGGGGATGCCAAAGCTCAGAGCAGAGCAGGACAATCCCCTCCCTTGCCCAGCTGGTGATGCTGTGCCCGATGTACCCCAGGACACACTTTTGGCCATCCTGGCTGCTGCGCTGGGAAGACACACTAGGCACACTACAGGGCACACTGTTCAACTTACCATCCACCAAGAGCCCAGATCTCTTCCCACTGGGCTTCTCTCCAGTCTCGTCCCACAATTTGGTTGTATAACCTGTACAACATACTGTAGTAACTGGTTTGGTCTTACAAGCTACCTGAGTTTCTCCCATTCTGGTGCTGAGAGCCAGGGAAACAATTATCACAGCCACCTGAATCAGCCAGTGCAGCAAAATTTATACAGGGAAATATATACTTAATTTTTTTTTTAGAAAGACACAGAAGCATTACTTGGCAGTCCTGCCCGCAGGTGCCTCTAGAGGTTCAGAAGAATTTTGTGTCCTAAACTCAAGTGAGTCTGATTTCTGCCTTCTCCACCTGAAAAGTTGCATGAAAATCTGTCAGGGTTGTTTCTTAATAGCTCTAGAGCCTTTTAGTCCTTCTCCTTAAAGTGCGTTTCTGGTCTCAACAGGGATCGGACCAAGGACCCAGAGTTACTAACTGTGCATAAACAAATTGCATATGCTCACTGTCAGGAGACTCTATTGGGCATTCCCCATCCTCTAGTTTGGAAGAACCCTACACAGAAATACCTAAACCCCAACACTATGCCTAAAAGGAAGCCAATGTCTATATTAATAAAGCATTAAAATCTCTGCATATTTATCACAACCTCCACATACTTAACTTCTGAAATACTTATAAAGTGCATAATACTTTGTGGAGTTGGCTGTATTTTATGTTAGAAAATAAAAATTAAAGTTAAAAAATTCTATATCTTCTCCAAAAGTGGGCACCAGTAGAAACTTTTTGTAGGAGCCAAACTGCATCTTTGCAACAGCTTGGCAAAACACCTGCTTTCCAGAGACAGAGTGTGACCTCTTGCACCCAGGGAAACACCATCTCCATGGCCTCCCAGCAGAGTAAAATTAAGATTTTTATTTTCTTCTTCTCTGTGTACTTAAAGCTGATGGTAATCAAATGGGTCGCAAATATGATAGAGAAGGAGAATCCCTCACTGTCCAATGATATTACAGGTCCTAAAAAAATCAAAACAAAAAAAACTCCAAACCCCAACCATACAGTTGCCTAGAAAATAACAGCTTCATAGATATCTATGAACTACCCTCTCATGTAAATATTCAAGGAAACTATTTAGTCATGCATTAGAATAAAATAAGCCACTACAGCTGAGGTAAGATATTTGTAAGCAAAATTTAGTGATTTTTATTTCACAAAATATTTATAGGTGTTAAAAAAATGGTTGCCTCCCAATTAAGAAGAAAAACATACAAAAAATGTCCCTAGGAATCATACAAGAAGAGAAGTGGAGCAAAACCTGCCCTAGCTTTTAGAAAATTGAAATCTTTCATCCAGTAAACACTCAAATTTGAAAGGAAGAAAGGTGACAGTGTGTGCACTTCAGTGAAAGTGGATCATGCTATTTCAGCTTCCCTGCTGTCTCCTTTTGCAGCAGATGACATGCAGAGGTCTCTTGATCAGATGTGTACCCTTAAACAAGGACACTTCTTGCAAGCCATTGGAAAGTAGGATGCCCTATGGGCCAGACCACCGGCAGAATTGGACCTGGGGATGTGGCTTATAAACCCTTCATAAAACAAGGTGCATGTCCATGCTGTACTTCATCAGCATCTGGCTTGTACCACATTTGGGCTGAGGGCAAGCCCAGGACTGCCTATAAAACCTCGTGGCAAAACATTTTGATTTTGATGCATTTTGAAACATTTCCATCTTAACATGACATTTATCTAAGATTCAAAAGTTTTAATAGTTTTCCCATCGTCTTTAGTATTTAAATAAATTTTAAAAAATTCTCTTTTGGTGAATTTGATCAAAACAGAACTGCAGGGTCCTCACTACAGGGCATCTCCACCTAAGGTATGTTTGGGGTTTGCTCATGCACTTGCACACTGGCTAAAGAAATCAGCTAGTTGACAGTAATGCTACTGCTTATGGGAGAGGAACAAAATTACAACAGTCAATGAAGGGATACCGCCAAAGCAATAGAGGAAATCAATGTCCATAAAAGTTATATAAAGTTAGGACTGAAATTAAATTTTGGTTCTTCAGCGGTGATATTCAGCACTGCCACACCTTAAAAAAAAATATTTCTTGGTGCATTAAAATTTGTTCTTAAGCGAAAAAAATGGTAGATCTTATAAACAGCTACATAGAATAGTATTAATATACATCTGTTGACATAGTAACCTTTGTTATCTCTCCTTTCTTCTGTGTTGTTTGGCTTTTTGAGCCTGTCTGTAAGAACTGCATATCAGACCATAGATAAAACAAAGAATTTCATGGGTTATTCTCTATAATTTAGTGCATTACAGAGATCCAGATTTGAAGGAATTGTAATTTCTTTACTTCCTTTTCCTGGATTTTAGGCTTAAGTAGGGGTACCTAAAGCTATGGGAGAAGAATGTCTTTTCAAAATTATATGTCCCAAGGGACGTTTAGGTGACTTCTTCAGACTATTCGCACATGCTGGTAATTAGATGCATGTCAGCTAAAATCCATGCTTCTGGAAACAATGGGCAGCTATTTCTTACATGTAAATTTGAAACAGCTGATAATGAACACCTACCGCAAAATATAAAAACTTTTCCTTTCTCTGCTCAAGATTATTAAAGCTGTGTTAACACTGCATAGGTGACCTGGGGTCAGAACTCCAGGCTCTCACCTGCCAAGTCAGCTGTCACGGTCATTTTATGTCTATAACTTTGTTCCCAGCTTGGTCTTGGCATTCAAGCAGCACAATTTAGGGCCAATTCTACCTAACAGCTTGTTATTAAGGGATTTTGCAGAGTGCGAGCATGGTGGTTGTGAGATGGGAGCTTGTTTTTCAAAAGGAAAAGAGTTCAAGGTGAAGGCTCAATTGTTTAACTTGATACTGGTGCTGCGAGGTCAGATGTGAACTTTGGAGGAGGGTCAACATTACTATTTATATTCACTATTCCTATCTCTTCATGGTAGTTGGCTAAAGTTTTACTTCATTGTGGTCTTAACACAGTCTACTGTGTTTGTGTACCTGTTTAAATAGTATTTGTGGAGTAGCATCCTATTTGGTTTTGAACTCTGGTTTACTTTTTGTGCAACAAAATTTTCATACATGCAGTTTGACATCCTGGGATCTGAGGAATTTGTCAGCCATTCTGTAAGCTGAACAGTTCAAGGACAAGTGCAAATGGTCCATTGAAGTACTCCAAAACTCAGGGGGTGCATAGTCAAATTAAGTACATTTGTAAAGTCCAGCTAAACCACTTATGCAACACGTGCCCACAGAAACAAACCTAGGCTTTAATATCCAACTTAAATGTCTAAAATAGGCATCTACAAAGAGGAGTGGTTTGGAAACCTTCACATCATGGAAAAAAATTGAGTGTATTTAGCGTGCAGTTGCTGGAAGGTGTCAGTTGAATGGGAAGGTCTTGATGGGACTGAAAAACCATTTTGAGTAGTGCCTTATGTCATGCGATTACACTCCCTAAGAGAAATTTTGAGGAAGTTCTGCTTTAGATTCTGGTAAAAATGAACCATTTCATCAGTGGTGGACGTACTTTGCCATAGCTCTGACTAGAAAAATTATAATTCAAAGCCTTTTAATATTGTTTTACATGTCAAGGATGACTTCTCTATTCAATTAGTGTCGGCAATTAGAAAATCAAAACTACCTTTTAGACAATTTGTGGGAAAAGATTTCAACTTAAGAGAGAAAATATGGAAGACAGTTGATGATCAGTTATATTCACCATCAGAGTGTCTTTTTCTAATATAGAAGATAAAAAGCATTGAGATATGAAAGTGAGAAAAGTTGTAGGATTCTGGATCTCCTCAAAGAAAAATGGAGGAAAAATTCTCACAAAAAAAAAAAAAAAAGAAAACAAAAAAAAAAAAAAAAAAAAACCTAGGAGCTACAATTAGAAATTATTGTACATGAAAATCATACACTATATAATTCTGATCTCTGCAAGGCAGATTGGTTTTTTTCATTAAAATATTAAATTGCTGTTCAAATCTTTCAAACACCTTCTATGACCCAGGGAAAAAAAATATGAATTTTGAACCTCCATGGTATCTGGGAGATTTTGAATTGTGATTTCAGTTCTGAACACTGTCAGCTATTTTCCAAATATGAACTGGATTTGTGGGCCTGACTTATGCTTTCCTTGACATTTTTAGGCTCAGTCTACTGCAGTTGCATGTAGCAATTTCAGAGCATTGCATCTGTGTGGTTGGGTATGTGTGTTTAAAATAAGTAACCGAAACCTACAAGGAAAGGAGGGCATCTTACAGTGAGATATGTCAGCCTGTAACGATTGCCTCTATTTAGTGCTGCTACTAGCTCCTTAAGTGTAATATTTCTTTTTGTGAAAATTAAAATTGAAATTTAGATTTTATTTTTTCTTGAGCATATTTGCTTCCATTTAACATGACGTTCCCTTCTTTCTGAGAAAAGCTTAACCTAAGAGAAATGTGTTCAAATATTCTACTTCTGTAATTTTGCTGAAGATAGAAGAGTGAAGTTTGCAGAAAATCCATGCTTTTATTAGATGAAGTAGAAAAGATTAAAGGATTAAAGCAGCAAAATAATCAGAACTGCTGGCTTCTTTTTCCTCTACCTTTATCAGTTTAAGTTTTTTACTAAGTCTCAGAGCCCTTTTTCAAAAGTACTATCAGGTTCCTTTTTATTATTTATTTTTTTCTTTTGAGGAGTCTGTAATTACTTTTCAAATATTGCACTCCCAAATCCCTTTCTCAGACAGGCACACCTTCTTCTCTGTAGTTCTTGAGAGTTAAGCTCTCTTCCTCTCCTCACATGTATTATTTATGTGAGTAGGCAGAAAGCTGAAAAGAATAAATTGGTAGATCCATGATCGCACACCACTCAGTAGAAAGGTTAGGGAGCACAGCACCACAAAAAATGCACCATAACTTTTCAGATTCCACTGGACACTTTGAAACATTATACGTCTCGGGAAAGATGGCTTCTGACAATAAAACTTGAAATTGATCATGGCAACAAGTCCTTGTTAGACTTGTACCTGCAATAAATGAACCCAAACAGTAGTAATAATTCAAATCTCACAAGATTCACCTTTATTACTTTTAAATAATCTAGTGAATAAAATGCAAAGGTAGACTGTCAATTAAGATATTTTATGGAGGTTATTAATTTGTTATGTCTTCCCTAAGCCGAATTTTCTCTCTGTCTAGCCGCTGTGTAGAAAGAAAAAGGGAATAGCTTCTTTGGGATTTTTGCCTACACTTATTAACTCGGTGACAGGAACAGTGGGAACAGTAAACTTCTGAAAATGTAGGCCAGTATAAGTTGCTAGCTTCTACAGAGAAAAATGAGAGTATCAGTATAATCTTTTCCATGAGATGTTCCTGGAGAAAAAGAGCACCATAGCATCTAGAGTAGACATTCTCACATGCCTAAAGAGTTAAGAAACACATTCAATCATAGCAGTACCAAAGAACCTCCTAGACTTAGTCTAACCCTAAGCAAGTGCAACTCAAGCCCATGACCCAGTGTGGTGCGCAGAAAGGCCTCTCTGAGCTGAACTACCTGAAGGTGCAGCAGGTTGATATGTGCAACTGTGAAGTCCCTGAGTCAAGGCACAGAGTGGCTATTATCAGAAGGAAGCATCCTAAAATGTAACAGTCATTGAAAATATAAAATTCAAATGAAATTGTAATGGCATAAGAAGTGTAAACCTCTGAACGATGTTTCTAAGAGGAATCATACAGGTATGCTGTGGGAACCATAGCTCATCACAAGTGTTTATGGTTTCTTTCACAGTGTTTTTATACTTAACTGTTACTGATAAGAGAACAATACAACACTGAAATTTTATGAAGGAGAAAGAAAGCTTTATTCACCACAGATGAACATTTAAAACCAGAAAGTTAAAAGATATATGGGAAACTTCTCCTATGAGCCTCTACATTAAAGAGTTTCTCATCTTTAATGATTGCCTTCTATATTCATAGTCTACTTCAGAGATTTGCATGCCATTTTATACAAGACTACTTCTGCTAGACTGTTGTTTGCTGGTAATCCTTTACTACTATTCATATCCCAACTGTTGTAATATCCTATCAATCTCTATCATTGTGAAGGCTGCATTTTTCTTATGTGCTTTACAAACACACATAAAATGCAAATCCACAGAAATATATCGTGACTTTATCTCACTGCTTAAAATAAAACAAACCTTTAAAAATGTTTTATTTTTTAATTATGCTTTTTTGTCACTGTGAGCTTCCCTTGCTTTTCCTTAGAGTCTATTCAAATATTTTCAAGTAATAAATTAGAGAGAAGAAAACCCTAGAATATAATGCTTATGCTCTGGTAGGTAAACAAAACTGCGTAGTATATTTTGGCTAAGTTTTTTTTTCTCTAGTCTCTATTTCCTCTTGAAGTTGAGGACACAGTGAAACTGGGGAATGGAAATTCATGTTTTTACACCATACTACATATTCTAGAAAAGCAATTTTCTGGATTACTGAATGCAGACAACTAAGATGGGGAAAATATGAGATTATGATGTTTTACTGCTGTGTCTAAAGCTATTTGTGATGGATTAAACTACAAAGTGAAGTTACAATTCAAAATCCCTTTTCATATCATGCACCTCTTCTTTACTGATTTAATGAGTCTATAGAGCTTAAATTTAAAGAGTTGTCATTAATTTAAAAGTCCTGGTCTTGTAATTCCTTGCAAGCTACTTGTGTGAAGGATGCAAGATTGTGCACTGTATTTTTCCACTGATTTTGAACTTTTGCTGCCTGCAATATCTTTTTTCCTCTGCACAGTCAGTTATTCATTTGACTTTATCTGTTACCAGTTTGCTGTTGCTTTTCCTGTGGGCTCTAGCTGGAGGTAGTAGAAAGATTTGTTGACCAGGGCAATAAATTCACCAGATTTAACAGGGCATGCCAGGCCAATGTTGTGTGCCTGTAGCTGAGTGGTCAAGAGAAGGCTCCTGGCCAGGCACAAGAAGAAGGTTTCAGTGATCATGTGGATGATTATGATTAGCTTTATTGGTAATAAAATATCTAAATATTGCCAATGCAGTGTCTAAACAGCTCATCATCTGCTACAATGGGTCTTAGTACAATCCAGTTGTGGTTGCTCTTGAGTCATGAGTTTTAGTGAGAGCCACTTGCTTCCTAAACTTCTCAGAGAAGTCTAAGTGTGGCTCAGGCCTCTGATTTTAAGATTTAGCCAACAGGCCATGTCTAAAGGGTTATAATATAAGTAGGGTCAGCTGGAAATGTACAGGTTTACAGCCTCTGGCTTTGCAGAATTCACAAAAACAAAGCACATAGGTGGCCACAATTTTATGTCTGTATTTGATTGGACCTTAGTGCTTTATATTCACCCTTCCAAAAGTGAGTGTTTTGCATCTTCAAGCTGGACATAAGGAGGGGATCTACCTGGAAGCTGCCTGAAACCGTGGTAGACTGGATGGCCCAGTCTCCAGCGGCATTTTACACCCTTTTGCAGGTTGACAAAGACCTCAAAGATTGCCTCAAAGATAATCACAAACATCTCAGCTCCCCCACTGCTGGAACACATTCAGACACTGAATGGAACATCCAGACAGTTCCTCCTGAAATACTCACTCACTGTTCTTGTGTTAAGACCAGCCACATCACCCATCAGATAGCTAGAAAAGGAGAGAGGTTGTTGGCGGAAGAGGCACACAAAGATACCACTGTCTTTGGTCACCAACTCAGTGCCATGTTTGATCTCTACAATTACAATTTTCCTGACCTGAAAAAACTTTGCTAACTGCATGTACTTTCTCATTTTTACATGGAATGAGAACATGTTATGATCTTCCACTCAGTCTGTGGAGAGAAGAATCTGCATGAGAAGAGGACAAGACAGGACACAGAAAGCCTAAGTGGAGTGTGTTGATTCTCGGTTCCTCATGCTCGAACATTCCTCTTCCTTAGTGTCTCAGTCTGAACCAATTATCCAGATTAATATTTTGCATCAATGTAGAAAAAGTTACCTCTAAAGTATGATACCCTACATTATATAGGAAAGAGATCTATATATATGTATAAATTTTACCTCTACAAGGGACTTCCTCCCTTTGATTCTAGAGGCATTCCACACACCTTTCTTAGCTTGTCTTTGCTAGTTATTACATTTTATACATTTAAAACTAGGTACCACAAATACTTCCCTCCCTGCCCAGAAAAAAAGATCAAAGCAAACCTGCTCCTTACTTCAGTCCCAGTTACTACATTGAGTAAATAAAACCTGCTCATATGAGACTCAGGTGGGATTCAACAGGTGGCAATGCATAATTCTGTGTTTAAATCAGTCAGCTTTCTCTCCTTTGACAGTTAGCAGAATTATATTTAACAGAGTTAATATGCTCTAGGATGCGATTCACCTCATCTAAAAAAATCATTTAATAATACAGGTCATATAAATCACAGTTTAAAATGTATGCTTGCTTCCACTGGCTGTAAAATAGGAGCCTACAACATGGTGGTGATGTCCGGATTAGAGCAACAGGCTTATAAAAGCCTGGCTCCCAGAGTACAGTTCACAGATTTTGGTTACAGACCAAAGCTTCACCTTAGTGTCAAGCACTAAATAGCCTAGGAAAGTTATTTGTCCTGATGTCTTCTGTTGTCTTCACCCTCATTCATTTGTTTAAGCTAAGTTATACTCTCTCATAATTAATTGGATGAAAAACATGCTCCTGGAGCTATGTAGCTGCTCAGCTGACAGGAGGCAGCTTGTTAAGTCACTGCAATTCAATTGTGTTTGATTGTACTGCTGTAACCTGAAGCTTTGGTTTTCCTCTGCTACAGGTTTAAATCACAAATAACTTCCCTGAAGACCTCAGATATATTTCACAGAATAAAACCAACATGAGAAGAGAATCAGGGCCTCAGGCCACCCAGCTTACCCCATCCAGTAAAAGGAGAAGGGGAATTTTTGGATGACATCATCAAACAGGTCATAAAACCAAACCTACAGCTGGAAAGTGCTATACTAATTAAGAAAGTGTATTGCCAAAGCTGGAGACTGTAAGGTAGATAACAACATTGTACAAAGACATAAAGACTTTTCAAAAATAGAAATTTAGCTGCTGAGCAACAGCTAAAACCTACAGAGGTCTTGAATCATGAGTGCCTTAACTTAATCAGAGGCATAGGAATTATGTGCTACACAATGGAAATATACAGCTTAGACAAATCTCTGAAGTGAATATCAGTCTTTAGATACTCAGAATGAGTATTTTCTATCACATTGCAGGTATGTGAGGCATGAACATTATTTGATTATTCAGTTAAATACATTAAAAAGGAGAAGCAAAACCAACACACCATACAGTTCAACATTACAAAACAATTATTCTATTCAGTCAGTGCTTTAAAAACAAACCCATTCCAGAACAGCTGGAAGCCTGCAAGTGACATTTATAACAATTGCAAGTGATAGTTAACATAATGTAGCAGAAGAAAAGCTTGACTCTTTTTGTCTTTTTTTTTCTTTTTCCACATATTTTATTTCTAAATTTACATTTGGTTTATGATTTTCATGTAGTATCTTGACTACTCTTTTATCTCTCCTGAAAAGTTCTAATTAGCAATTCTCACTGGTTTTGGTGCACCTGTCACTGAAATCCCTCCTAATGCATTTTAACATGCCCAAAAATTGCTTGTTTGTTTGTTTCAAATTCAGATACATCCCCGTAAGCGCAGGTTTATCTGCCAAAATGAATAATACCAGGTATGTTGGTATAATGATTCTCCTAGCTGATGAATTACTTCTAAACATAGTAGAAATAAAGAAGCATTTATATAGGGTTTTTTTACACGTGAGCATGGGTTTCTGTCATTTAAGTCAAATATCGGTGGAAGCAAGGTAAACCACACCAAAGAGAGACTCTCTGATGACTCATTCTTGAAGAAAAAGAAAATTAACTGGTAGCAGAATGTAAATGCTCAGTTTGAAAGGCACTAGCCTGTTTTTTTTTATCTCAGTGGAGATGAATCATTAGACTGACTAATGCCAAGGCAGAACAACTCAGACTTGGGTTCCCAAATCTGGGAAATGACCCACTGAACTGGATTTATTTTGCTAATACAGCTAGTCATGGTGCTGACTATGAATGCTTCTGTTAACAGTGAGAGAGTATGAATGGATAATTCATTTAAATGACCAATCAGGAGCTGTAAAGTTAGTCCAATAAATGAAAAGCATTCCTAGATGAAAGACCAAAATCCTTCTTAGACATCTTGTGTATCTTTAGGCAATATAAATCACTTAGAAGCCTCTTAAGCATCCAATGGACTTGAGAAATGGAGAAGGACTGAAGATACTCTGCTGCACAGAAACAGCTCCACAGCCATAGTTTGTGGCCAGATGCAGCAACTGCAGAAACAGTCCTGCAAATGCTTTGGCACACCTCAGTTTGGGGAAAATTGAGGTAATGCCACATGCCTTACAAAACACCTCATGTTGTATTTACCTGCCGTGTGGCAGCACCAGACCTCACCCATCTCATCTGCTGCCATAGGACTTTTATGCATCCAACATCGAATGGCCCAGAGGTGCCAGACCTTGTCCTCTCTTGTTTACTGCTGAAACACAGACTTCTCCAAGGCTGCCTGCACAAAAATGTAGGTGCGAACTCTCTAGTCTGTTGAATGTCCAGGATTTCAAGCACTCAAACAGCTGGCTTGGCTGCCCTGTAAACACTTCCATAAACTTTTCCATAGTGTAGTTGTATCACTTGAGTTAATCTCCTTCTCTGAGTGTCCACTTAGTGGTTTCAGCCACACTTGAAAAACTGCAGTTGTGTGGGGAGAACACACTTTTGAATTAAATTCTTCATCCTGATTTTCTGGTGCTGGGCAGTGGGGCTCTCTATCACCATGTTCATGCTGTCAGAATCCAAGCACTACAGAGCTGCACAGGCCACTGGAATGAGCCCCTACAATACTTAAAAATAAGAATTTTAGATGTTACACACATGCACAAAGTATTTCAGGGTTTTTTGAGCTTCATATTTGGGAGGGAGGGTATGCTGAGGTTTTGTTCATTTTCCACTGACTCCTTGCCGACTGTCGAAGAGACATACCAGACTTCTTATTTCAAGATAGCAGAAGAGCAGTTTGGACAACTCTAAAGTATCACATAATAGTACTTTTATTCCTCCTAGATGCACTGATATTTCTGCATGCAGTTCAGCTCATCTGAACAAGAATTGGTTAGTGTTTATGGTGCTCCATCCACATTCTATATGCAGGAATTTTTAGAGGAGAAAACATCCAATGGTATCATGTTGGAGAGATCTATAAGCAGATGATTTTAGAAATGTTTATCCTTAAGTAGATTAATACAAGCCTAATCTACTATTAAAAGATATTCTGATATTTTAAGAGATTCTTGCTTCTCAGGTTGTCAAACCAAGAGCTTTTAATTGCAGTGGTTTTCCTGTTGTAGAATTTTATTTTGCTGATGGATCTGGTCTAATTCTTCTAGCAGTCAGGAGAAATCCAACCACTAGCAGTGATTGAACAGTTCTTATGCTAAAAAAAGTGGAGTCACTATTAGAGCTGTTAATCTGGCATAGCCTGTATTTTAACATATGATTTTCTGTCATGTAATGCCAACTAATGCCATCCAAAGCTCTCCAATACAGAGAAAGTTACAAATTAATTTTCTAAATTTATGTCAACGGAGAATATGGTATTTAACTGGTGGTACAACTCCAGTTATGTAACAGTAGGGATAAGCATGTCTGCATCTTCATATTTGCTTTTGTGCAACAGAAGGGCCTAAGATCTTTTTTAACAGAGTTTATACAAAAGAGAGAATGACTTTCTGACTTGGTTTTCTTTTTCTTGTGGTCTCTGCTCGGAAGACAGGCATGGCGCAGCTTTTGATTAAACCTTTGAGGGTCAATTTTAGCCACAGAAATAACTCAGAATATTTATCTTTGCCTTTTTGTTTTCAGAGATTAATAACAAAAAGAACAAAATAATAACGAAACTTTTTCCCCGTTGGATTTCAGGGTACTGTTCTTTAAAACTGGTTGGAATTGGGTTTTTTTCTCCTCTTCATGGTTGGAGTTAGGAACTTGTTTCTCCCCTTCTTTTATACCCTCAGAAGAGCAAATGATAGAAACTGCTACCAGTTCAGATTTTACTGTAGCCTAAACCTTGTCTGAGACTGCTCACCCAAAGCACAGCTTTGTCTTTTGACAGCTTCTGAATCTGTGTAACTTGGGTTTTATTTCAGACAGTTTGAGCTGTAAATCTCTCATGTCTCACCAAACCCCATCAAAATTAGTGTTGATGTCTGTAGTATTCAGAAAATGAAGGAAAGGTCAATACCATTAATTCAGCTTCAACTGGGGTCTTGCCAACCTCCAGGACAGATCCTCATGTAAGATATGATGACTCATCTCCTTGAAGAAACCTGCAGCATGGTTCATTTCTTGGTTATCGTAGAATGATGTATTTAGTCATCAAGGTCTGCTGCTGCCAAAGAAAGGAAAAGAAAGACTTGTCTAGCTCACAACTTCAGAAAAAAAAAGAAAAAGGGTTTATTTCTTCATCATCAGGCATCTGTATACCTGTCTGGCCACAAAGCAAGTGTTCAGGTCTTACTGAACACAAAAGCATTTTGCATTTTATAAGTATAGTCTTGCTCAGAGACAGTGCTGTATACAATAAAATCAGGGAGGAGTACACAATCCCTCACCAACACAGTCTATAATTTGAAAGATAATAAACATCCAGGGAATGCAAAAGTGAAAAAGAAGGAAAAAAGCCAATACAACTTTTTCATTTTGTATATGGCCTTCTTTTCCATTTTATCTTTTACTCTTTTAATAAAAGCTTCTGGGCAAAGCTGCTGACTGCAGAATCTATGACCAGAGCATACAAAGCCCATCTTCACAGAGAATAACCTGTATGGCAGACCCTTCCACATAATAACAAGCCTGAAAGCTGTGGGAAGGAAGGAAATGTCTGAAGGAAGCTTCAAATTCTAGGTATCAAAAGATCTGCTTTCAAAAAATGTCTTAAAAAATTTCAGTGTTGCTGTAGATTATCTGGTGTGCTTATACTTAAGAAACCAGGTTCAGTATGTCCCCATTCCAGGTTCTGTACAGATTTAAGGAAAAATCTTTTCTTTTTAACTGAATTTGCAGGGCAGACTCAGACACTTAGTAGAGAAGACATATAGTTTAATGTAACAATACAATGTGTAAGAGTACTAAATACTGTTTGAGTCCTTGTCCATAGTGAATGATTATATTCAAAACTATGAAAACAACTATTTCCTACCAATAAAATGAAACTTTATTGAGGACAAGCAAAGTCTAATAACTTAATATGTTTGAATTGTGTTTAAAAAACACAATAAGGCATTAGAATCCTGGAAAGTAAGGCGAGGCACATAGATAATAAAATTGGTGAGGAAGTAGCAGCAGAGTACTGAGAAGACTCCATTGATCATTTAGTGGCTTGTATTGTAACATTTACCAACTGTCTTTTGTTCACAGTTTGGAAAAGCTGCTCCTAAAAGAAGTTTTCCCTGTTTGAGGTTTCTGATCATTCTGGAAGGATGAGAATGAGGCAGCAAGGACAGGGGAGCTGGCCACAATATTGGCAGTAGGATCCTCAAACTGGGTCTGATCACTTGTGGCACAGAGATATCAAACAGGAGGCAGAGGGAAACCTCCTGTTTCCTTGTAACATCTGTCTTTGGGCTTTCCCAAATGTGCAATTTTTGCCTAAAATCTAATCTCATATTCTATTGCAGTCTGAATGTATGAAAGCTTGGCGTTACTTTGACTAGGAGTGACCAGCTGAAGCTGTCTGACACTGAGTTGTCTAAAGCAAAGCTAGTCACCTTGATATCCTAATCACCTAATACCAGATGAGGTATTCGTCTGGGTAGGTGGGATGATTCATCCACTGGAGGCGGCTATCACTCCCTAAACCTGACAAAGGAGCCTAAACAGATAGCTTGGTCTAGAAACTTGACTAAGTTTGATTAGTCAGCCAAAAATTGGTGAGATGAATCTTAGTCTCTGCACATCAAATTGCTCCTATTATGAAGTTGTCCTTGGTCACAGAGTGCCAGCATGTACCTTTCACTGAAGTAGGTGCAAGAGAGCTTCAGAGCAACAGTTGCTCAAAGTGGTGCCAGGGGAGGTTTAGGTCTGGACATTAAGGAAGCATTTCTTTACCAAGATGGTGGCTAACCACTGGAATAGGCTTCCCAGAGCCTGTCAGTGATGCTCCAAGCCTGTCAGTGTTAAGACATTTGGACAATGCCTTTAACATTATGCTTTAACTTTTGGTCAGCCCTAAACTGGTCAGGCATCAGGACTAGTATGTTCCTTCATAGTATGACTCTTCCATCCAAAATATTCTATTCTATTCTATTCTATTCTATTCTATTCTATTCTATTCTATCCTATCCTATCCTATCCTATCCTATCCTATCCTATCCTAATTTTAATTATCTTTCTATGGGGTATTTTGGTATTTTACTGCTGAAGATCAAGTTCAGGGTCTTCCTAGATGAACATTTTTACAGTTGTTAAATTGGATTATCAGTGATAATCCTTAAAAGAGTTTAAATTAGGCTCATAACAGTCAAATTTTTTCCTACAAGTTGGTCATCTTCTTTTGGCTTGAGGGAAAATCCTTGTGCAGATTGTCCTAGGGAGCGCAGACAAAGTTTTTAAATCCATAATTTTTTGAGCATTGATCTTAAAATAGAGACATATATAGTAATGATTTCTCTGCTCACTTTCATACATAATATCCCCCCAGCAATGAAAAAAAAAATTATATACATGCCAGATGTATATATCTATCATTTTATCTCCCATCAGCCTTTGACATCAGCTCTGTCTTACTTCACTGCTTTGGAATTTTCCCTCAGAGGTGTCACACACCCTGCTGCACAATTATTAGCAAAATTATCTGAGCTTTTATCCTGCTCTGTCCCACTGTATGGGCTACATTGCCTGGCAAGATTTGGAGCAAAAAGTTGAACTCTGCCATTAATTACAGTGTGTTGGTAAGAGTAAATTCCATTTGTATCATTTGTCTTGGAAGTGCAGGTGAATAAATTAACTGGTGTAAATGTCCAAGGTTCATGGGTAGTTTTACATTTCAAACAGACTTTTCTCAAATGATCCCTAGGAAAAATATTGGCTTTGGATACAGATCTGTATCCCCTAAGATTTTCAATCTATTTTCATTGCACTCCATTTTCTCACTTGCTTTCCAAAATCAAAAAGGGTGTGAGAACATGAAGCAAATTATGAAATCAATTCCATAATTTGTTCTGAAAACTCAAATTTGTTTTCAAGCCGGTGTAGAAAAATTACATATTTTAAATAAATTAAAAGTAGCTAGTATAAAAGTGGATTTTTTAAATTGCGAAATTGATTGTTTTTACTTAATACTGATGTTTTGCAGCTTTTCTAAATTGGTCGAATGGTTAGAATTTTCAATGGTGAAAATTGCAGATGAAGGATTCTATTGCTATTCTATTAGCAACACAAGTTGATGTTCTTGCTATTGGTAGTTGATAAATTTTTCTGTCTTCTTCACCAAGAATCTGTCCATGTGATTTCTCTTCCACAAACTTAAAAGTGTGCTGTGAATACAGGCAAGTCAGAACAACAGTCTTTTATTTTTCACATTATTATGTCAGTTGCACAATTCAACTGCTTTTGAATATTTGTAATACTAACACACCAAGGTTTAGGTTAAAAAAGTTGATTTCAAAATAAAGAGAAGCATTATTAATTTCCAGAAAGTATTAATTTCTCTCAGTATATTGGGCAGCAGCTAGATGAAAATAATGTTTCCCTTTATAGGGAATTTCATGTTTTATGATTGTGAGCATCTACATGTACTATGAAATTTCTGCGACTACTGAAGGTGTCTGTGTGGGAAAGGGTAAGAAGGAGCAGTGGAGTGGAGCTGAACTCTCTGCTTAAAGAAACCTTTTATGTCTTCCTACACTGATTTGTGGAGCTGCAGAGCACTGCTAGGCTTCCACTGAGGTGTCCAGAAAGAGCTCCTTTATTACCGCTCAAGGCAACTGAATGCAATTCTGTGTTTCCTTTTAGAGCATAAACTCTCCTGCACTTGAAGTTGTGAGGAAGTATTGCAGCAGGAATAGTCAAATCTGCTTATATGTGAAGAAGCTATTTATGTAACAGAGCTTTGTCATTTCCCTCAGTTTCCTAAGTAAAATGCCACCTATATTAGCTACCAGATAGAGCTATAGGTAAAACCTATTTTCAGAAATCAGTTTACTGGTCTTTTCAAAGTTACCAAAGCCATTAAATCTAGACCTGATGTTACAAATGTGAGGTTGGAGATAAACAGGGATCCTCCCAGTCTGGAATTGTATTGGAGCTCTCAGATTCTATTACATGCATCACAGACTCAGTGGTGTAGCCTTGCAGAAATCTGTTATGAAATGAGCCTCAAGGACCATGAAGAGATTGATCTTTTATATAAAATAATGTTCTTTTTCTGGTTTATTCTGTTTGTGCAGCCACTGGAAAAACTTTGTTTCTTGACTAAAGTATTGTTCACCATCCAGCCACCCTTATGAAGCTAATAGAAACGATTTATTTTGCAACAATACAAAGAATTCTTATTGAATACTTCACCATTATGTTAAGCAATGTCCTACATGCCTTTTGACTTCTTTTTGTTTTGTTTTGTTTTGTGTTTCTTACAAAGGTATAGTAATTGTACATTTCTTTTCTGTATTTTGGTTACAACTTGATAGGAGGATTTATAAAAACTGATTCTCTTGAATGCTATTTAACAGGGTTTGACCACTTAAGTTTACCAAAGAAATAAAGCAACAGTAAAAAATAGACAGAATTTCAGATGGATTGACTTTTGAAATACCCAAGACCTTTGAGAAAAATCTCAAAAACTAATTCTCTAAGTACAAGGAAAATTTCATCCTGTATCACCTCATTCTCCTGATTGTTGCTTTTGCTGTTGTCTGCAATTTCAGAAACAAAAAATATCACACTGGAAAAAAAGAAAATCAATGTGCTTCAAAAAAATTGAAAAATGGAGAATGTCATTCTTCTGACACTTATTCAGTGAGATGTTTAGGCTTATGCCTAGCTTTTGCCATTTAAAAGCATTAGGCTACAGGCCAGGCTGAGGTTTGTTGGAGTCCTGAGTACTTTGCTTATCCAAGCCTCCAAGCAGAAAATATTTTTATAACATAATAGTTTCTATAATGGAATTCTAGGTAAGCCGGGTCCTCATTTATGGTTTTGATCTCCATTTCTGTGGAATCACCACTGACCATCAGCAAAGATGCTGGAGAATGTTGTCAGAGAATTCCTTAAAACATTTGATATGTCAGCAAAATCACTGAAAATTTTGTATTGTTTTTCTAATGCAGCTAATCCTTTCTTCTCCAGTGATACAGTTCCTTTTGATCTTTAGGTGAAACATTTGCACAGTTATGAAAAAAAACATAACAGGATGAATATCTGCCTGGGATAGCAGATGTGATGTGCACTATACTACCTCTCATGGGTGATAATATTCTCACAAAAATACTCTCTAACTCTTTAATAATTTGACTTTAAAAAAGAATCTTAGCATATTACAAGGCAAAGCTGTAATTGACTGCAAGTCTAATAAACAAATTAACGTCATTTTTTACTGTCATAACTCTGGTGCTACCATGAGAAAGGATATCTTGACTCTAAAAAGGTCATTTCTCTTAGCCTGTAGGAGAACTAACAAGCTAATTATAAATCCAGCTGAAGGGAAGACTTATGGACTCAGTACATAATTATGTCTGGAGTTGGTTTATTCTGAAAGTATGGTGAACTCAGTGGAATCTTCTGGGATTTCAAGCACTGTACATAGACCATTGAAGTAAATCCTTAACATTTTTGTATTGGTTTAGCATAAATGGTAAAAAAAACCCAATTGTTAATCCATTTTGGAACTAACAGCTAAGCTGGCCAATCAGGTAAAAGGGGTACACCCTCTGGGACACCGCTTNTCTAACTGTTTCTATTTTGAATTGAACCTGTTTTGCTTTTCTTTTAATCCTATTCCACTAAAATGAAAATTAGGCGAATGTGATATCCACTACATCTTTTGGTGTTTCTGCCTGGTTGTTGAATTTTAACCCATTACAATTTTTTAATTTCTTTTTTTTCTATAGACCCAGTTATTCCCCATATTGAGGTTTTGTTCTAATTATTTCATTGTATCAAACAGCTATACAGTTTTGCAACACAAGGTATTCTAAGGGTTATATACATTTCAATATAAAAATGTATACAAAATTTGACCTACATTTAAGAGAGGACGTGAAGATATTTTGAGCTCAGTAGGAAAAAAGGATGTGTTCAGCTATTTCCTGGACTAGCACTCTAGTTGCAGCATAAATGAAGAGTAATGGGAGTTGCAAAGGGGAATATTCTCCCCTACTCCAAGTGACTGGGAAAATTAAAGGAGGAAAAAAAAAAGAAGTCTCAGAGGTTTTTATAACAAACCTTAGGAGCAACATGGGAGATGGATGTGAAAGACTGCATTTTTTAGATTGTTTTACAAGTTAAAAAAATAATCTCTTTTTTCTCTTCATTTTAAGGAGAATTTTAACATCAAATGAATGACCTTTTTATGTACAATCAATAGTCCTGAATATGTAAATGGTGCATTGTAATCAATATATAGGAATAAACAGTAAGGCAGAAATATTATCACTGACAAAAACATCCTCATATAGCTGAGAAAAAGCGGAGATGAAAATTTATTTTTCTAAATATAGCCTCATAGCAATTTTTTTGCCTCACTGTGAATTTGTGACTGGTACTGAAGGGCAAACAAAATAATAGATTTGAGATATAGTTATAATAATCATACTAAAATTAATATCAATATCAGTATGAGAGGTACTAAAATATACTGATAAAAAGCATTTATTTTGAACCCCTCAGTTACAATTCAAAGAACCTGCCATATTTATTGATTGATATGGGAGTACTACAGCAAAAGCTTTAAAGAATGACAATTTCCTGAGGAATATCATGTCACTGCCAGTAAACAGAGTTTAATGTTATAACTTCATCCTCAACAATGCTACCTTTTGAAAGAAATTTGTGCAACATGACCCATTTGTCAAAGTGATCAAGACTGAGCTCTCCATTAACATATGATAAAAAAAAAGAACTCATATAAAGAATCAGACATGTTGACAAAAGTCAGTGAAAATGTGCTTTATTATGTTACTGAATATGGAGAAACATAAAAAAAAAACCACCAGAATTTGAGATAGTTTTAAATTGTCCCCAAATTTCGTAATAAATGTAAAAGTGAGAGACAGCTTTGAGATACTATTGAAATTCACAACTTTGATTGTTTTACAAAGTCTAAAATTCCTACTCAAAAGCTTTTGTCCAAAGACAATGTCCCTAGATAATCAAGAAAAAGCTTTGTCTTTGCTCACACAGCTATGTAATGCACTTTCAGTATGTAGACTGACAAATGCATTAAAAGTAACATTGAATTTGTCCTATTTTCCCTGATCAAGCATAAAAGTTCAGAGGGTTCATGATTAAAATACATGTTTGACCTTGGATTATTAAGTAGGAAGAAAAGGAGTATATATTTTAAAAAGTTTTATTTTGATTGTCTTTCTGTTCTTCAGCCTGTCATCCAATAAAGCTGAACATTTAAGTCTTACTATAAAACAGCTTTAACTATTCTGTCAAGCGTGACTTTTTAAACCTGTCAAGCAGTCATTACTTTCCTACTGCAAAACATCTAACTGCAAGCTTCCTAGTCTTACTACTAAACAAAAGTTTCAGAATAAAACCCCACTTTATAAAAGCCTTTTTACAAACTTACCAACAAATTCGGGAAGATGCTCCAATTTCCATTTCCTATCAGAGGCTAAGTTACCTGACGTTTCTGCACTGAGATCAAAGAAACTTCTATAAACAACAGTTAAGTGGGGAACTTTGTGAAGCAGCTAATATTTTTGCCCATTGGTTACCACCTGCCAAGAATAGTAGTGCTATGGTATTTTGCTATCAAACTGTCAACATTAGATTAAAAGTTGTGTTTATTAGTTGAAGCACAGGTTGTATAATAAAGCATTGTCTTTCTGTACTGCTACCTCAACAGGAAATTCTAATAAAAAATCTGTATCATTAATAAGCTATTGAAAGTAAATGAAGGTATCTTTCTCTGGCACTGGATAGTGTAAGAAATCTCTACTTGAGGCTGCTTAATTCATTCCACTAAGAAATCCTAGTTTTCAGCAGCTTATGACTTTGCTTTAGGTCAACATTTCATGCTGAAATTTTCCATACTTGTTCCATACTTTGGACTTTTTCTTTTAGGGAGATGGGTATTAAATTTCAGCAGAGGTTCAAGTACTTCAAAAATTGAGAGTAGACAGTAGTTTCATCAAAACAAATTCTCAGGTATTTGATACATTCTGGACCATTTATACTTTAGAACAGCATTTTGGCAATAGTAGTAAAGACTGCTGTTGGAGAGACACATCTCTTCCCCATTTGAAAGTCAGATTTGGTCAAATTAGCAGAGTCTTAAAATCTCCTGGTGCACCTGTTCAGTCAGTGCTGTCAGGGTTTGCCACAGATCCCCTGTGCTTAATCCAGGCACCTTACTCCTGCTCTGGTCTCACAGTGTGCCAGCTGCACTGGGTCCATTAGAGCTCCCCCAGGAACACAGCACACATCCCAGAAGTAGAGAAGCTTAGGGTCAGCAGATCCTTCCCATGTGGCTTGGGGAGAGAACAAGTTGTGAGACAGAATTCTCATTTGAAAGATAATCTAGTTTGATTATAGATCTATACCCTCAACTATCTTCACAATTTTATAGGAATTTTTGTCAACTACTATGTTGTAAGCAGACAACAAATTTTGCTTCTGTATCTCACCAAAAACCCCTGGCATATTTTACAAACCCTCTTCTGGATGATCCAAGGATGTGATTCCAACATCCCATGGCAAAGTTTCTCTCTACTTAGCAAGTGAACTGCAACAAAAGTGAACACTTTTAAGATCCTTTCAAGAAAAAAGCTGCCAAATCTTAACTGAGAATCCTTTGCTTTTTGAAGATCAAAGGGATAGGTAAATATTAGCAAAGAGTCTTTATATACCTTTGACTGTTGTAAGAAGTTAATACCATCCAGATATGACTACAGCTGGGGTGGATTACAGGCTGGGATGTTGGAGGCATTGCCCACTGTTCTCCTACAGGAGCAGAGAGTACTAAACTGTTGAAACTTCTTTCCATATATAAGGGGAGTTACTTCTGGAAGTGCTTTGTTGCCCTGAAATCTTTTCCAGTACCCCTGACCCTATGTTTTCTTACCTCTGACAAAACAAAAGAAGCAACAATTAGGTATAGAGCTTCCCCTCTCCCCCAACTATGCAGTTACATGAGCAAGCTTAGCACCCTTAAAAAATCGGTATAATTTTGTTACAACTTAAAAATCTTAGGACAAAAGAGACCAAAATGGTCTTCATGACTGGATCCTGTGCTTTGTTCTAGTTGACCTCTGAGAGGGTTCTAGGAAAACCAAAGAGAAACAAAAAGCCCAAGCCAAAGATCATTTTCCTCTTGACTCAGCATCTCTGAGCAACAGTTCTGGCCCCTGAATCACCTTCAAAAGCCCCAAACCCTCTAGCCTAAAAACACATTGCTCTAGACTTTGTTTCAGAACACCATGGTAACTAAAATGGGAAAGCACACAGAATGTGCAAACCAAGCTAAAATTATGCAACCATTTTGCATACACCAGTTATGGTCCTGGAAAAAAAGGGTAAAGAGCTCTGCTCTCTTGAAAATTGTATTTACCTTCTCACTTTACATTCCTCAAGATCTTGCTTTTGGAGACTTGACAAAGCATAGCAATAGATGGGATGTCATACTTGGTTTTAGTTATTTCTGATTTGTGGCCAACTTCACATCCAAGATAGAATGAGGCACTCATACCAACTATTCCTCATATCAACTGAATACTTAAAAGCATTTTTTCACTATACAAAGTTTTTATACGTTACCAGTATGTCAGTTTAATTATCCCCATTGTCCTACAAAAATAAGATATGAATTCAACCTGCATTGTGTTTTCTGAGTAGCATGGTGAGATCTCAGCTGATTTTGTGGCCACCCTTGCACTGGTAATTGAAGAAGACAGGTAGTGACTTGTGACTGATACTTGAAATCAGATTAACAGCTCCATGTCTTGAATTTTCTCTTTCTATTTCATTGCAATAAACATATTTTAAGAGACAAAAGGCCCTTAGAGACTTTTGTCCTCAAAGACTAGAACTGGCTGATTGAAACAAGTTCATACTATCTCCTTGTAATTTTCCGCTATGTTTCTAATCTCCTTTGAAAAGGATACTTTATGTGGGCAGAGGCAATATTAACAACAATTTTCTAAAACATAATGAACTCTACTCAGAAGCCCAGTCACATACTGCATTTTGAATGTGTTCTGTACTGGCCTAAATTATTGCAAAACTCTTCAGATTTTTGTAAAACCACCATTCTCAGCGAAACAAGCAGAATATCAGCAATAATATGTGTAAGTTCAAGTGTGCTTTAAAAAGTATATGCCTGTAATTTCAGAAGTGCTGACAGCGAGTTTGAGTAGGGATACAGTTTTCTGCATCCACTATAAAATTGGGCAAAGCCTTCTGCTTTGACCTGTTTGTCCATAACATCTTTTAAAGGTCTGTTTTTAGCAAAGTTAGTCTGAGTAATTAATGGAGCAGGACTGCTCCATTAAAAAAAAAAACTAGGAAAAAATTGCAGATCATTTCATAATGTGTCAAAGCAGGACTGTTTTCCCTTGGAAAAAGCAATATAGTGAGCTGTAAATGCCAAGGTCAGAAAAGTTTTACAGCTTCAGTCAGGCATCCTAAAAACAGTAAATACACAGTATGTCTTATAATATACAATTAAAGTGATTTATATACACAAATAGTGATTGAAAACTTACTTTGCACCCAGCCCTTCCCCCTCCAAACAATAGGAAAGAAAACAATCACATCACAGACGTGCGTCATTTTGTTTTAGTCACTACTGGAAAACAGCCAGAGATTACAATAATGAGATCGGTGTAAGGCTGCTCTATTGAATTAAATGGAATTGCTTAGTGACAGCAGATAGGCTGAATTTGTGACAGCAGTTCTGGAGCACAGAGCATGGTAGAACAAAATGGTCATAAAAATACCCATAGTCATGTTGTAGCTCCATACCTTATATCAGTGGCTAATGGCTTTATTTTGTTGTGGGTTAAATACATCATGATTCTTAAAAACTTCATGATCCTGGATGAAAGCATCAATCCATAAATGGAGGACTTAGCAGAAGCCCATAAAAGCAAAGCTCCTGATTTTAGAAAATGAAAATATCTTTTTACTCTGCACTGAAATGCACGACACAGACAGATTCCCTAATGTTATAGAACATGTTACAGGGAGAAGAAAGAAGCTGTTAAAACACCAAGACACTCTCACCAAGTCTCCTGGGCTAGTATGAAATTATTGACTGGCTTTACAGGGCTTGATAGTTTTTCATTCACAGTGCATGTCTGAATTTGCATAAAATTTGAATTCTCTTTGCAGCTTGTTATTATTCTTGAATCCTCTACTTTTCTAAGAAATTACAGTGGTCTTTGGTAAACCATTTCCATGAGAGGGTTGCCTTTGCAGATATCTAGACTTTGTTGATTCATGCATAATACTAGACTCATACAGAATCAAACATCTCCAAAACGATAAAAAGACAATAGTAAACCATGCACCTAGTATATATTCCTATTGGGTTTCAAACCACTTCTGTGTAGGATAGTATTGAAAATTTCATAATAATTCATTAAGCTGAGTACAGAGTGTGATTGAAATTTATGAGGTTTATTCTTTTAATTTCTGTGTGAGGCAAAGTCAGCTGGTGTAAAAAATATCACAGTATTATACTCAGAGAACAGATACATATGAAATACGGAGCAAATGTTTTCATTAATTCTTGAGAAGACAAGGTCCGGTTCATTAAAAACTTTCTAATACCATCACTTAGGACATACTCTGATATCAAATGATAAAATGCTACATTTTATATTTGGTTTTGGATAGAAAAAAGTATCCTTATGAATGGGAAAACACCTCACTATGGAAAACCTTGTACAAATATGGAACACATTTTAATACTGAAAATTTTAAGATAATTTAATTATTTCAATATACTTTATCCTGGAATGGATAAAGTTAACATTGCATTCAGGTTAATTTGAGGCAGATTGTATACTGCAGTATTAACCTAATTAATTTTGAATTTACACTAACAAGTTGAAGCTGTAAAAAGCTTACACTTTACAGCTGAAGCTGTATAAGCTGAGGCTTATAGTCGTGGGGTAGAACATGTCTTTAGGCAGTTGTCAGGTGATGGGTAACTGTCATTTTGGTGAAAATTCTGTATTGCTGTATCTTATTAATACATTGATATATTTCATGGAGATACCAGGCATCTGGGATCTGGAAAATATTATTCATTTTTGAGATCTAAAAAAATTAAGAACCCTTCCTGCTTAGGTTTTGGTAAACTCAAAAAATTGTACGGTAGACTTGAAAAAAAATTGTTTTCCAAATGCAGTGACTAAAGAGTAAAATAAGGTTACATTCTAGGCATTTCTTTGGAAGTAATCAATATGGTGTGACGAATTTTCAAGTTACAAATCCTGGGGAATATTTTTTTCCCCTCAACTCATTTGTGCATGCTTTCTTCCCAGCTTTAAGTAACAATTGATAGGCTTTTGAAAATTTTCTTTAGTACTCACTGTCTTAACTTCATCCTTATTTCCCCACTACTATTAAATCTCTGCAAATCTCTCCTAAATAAGGAGAGATGCTTCTTAAACTATGTAGTAGCACTACCTCCTTTTTCAAAGAGGGATGATATGTGGGTTTTTTATTATTTCATTACTGCAGCCTTTTTTGCTTTCATCCCTGTAGAAGGCATATAATTAAGCTTGATAGAATGGCAGTTTTGTCTTGTTAAAGTATTGGCATCAAATGAGTTACATGATGGAAAAAATTACAAAGACATAATCAGTTAAAATTTTTAATCATATAACCTGGTAACTGTTGTGGGTTTTTTCAGGGAGTGGTATGACAGAAAAGCAATTAATTTCAGCTCTCTGAACAATAATCCAGATATTATGTTAATGACCATATAATAATTTTTCTCTATATTTAGTGTTCTTATGCCAATATGCTGTTCATCCTCATAGTATGGGTACAGACAACCCTCAGTTCAGGAGGTGAGTTTGGAATCTTGAACCTCTCACAAAATAGACTGTGAGGCTGACTCTATTATCTGAATGCGCACAAATGTATTGTCAAAACAAATGAGTATGAGAAAAGCAACAATTAAAAAATTAGAACTAAGGGAGCACTGGGTCACTGAAACATAACTGTTACATCCGACCACCTACAAATGCACCATGAAGCATTTTATTGCACCTCACATCCTAGTTCTGCCTGTGAGATTTGCGCAGAAAGCACCACTCCAGCAGGTTTTGTTATGCAAGTGTGCTTTTGTGTCAGTAACTTGCTAATGCTATCACCTTGCAGAATGAAACAGCATTAATCTTAGGAGTAGCACAGTAACATTCCCCAACTGATCACAGAAGTTGGAGCACCTGTATCAGGTCTCTGCCTGCTGCTAGTGCTAAACCCTCTTTTCACAAAGATGATCTGCCTCTTTATTATGTTAGGTTTGGTCTGAGAGAAAGAGAATTTGTCAGGTGCAGGGTGACTCCAGCAGAAGGCTTCTGGCTCCAACAGACCAAACCCTCCTAAGTGAATGTCCCGGTTTAGGGCAAATTTTGGGAGGGAACCTCCGAATAGGACCCAAACAACCCCTCCCCCCACAANGGTCACTCTAGGGCAGTGAACAAAACATTATAAAACCTTAAAATGCCAGACTTATTGTTTCCTTACAAATGCACTTATGTTCCTTGTTTTATAATATATGTTGACACTTGTGGGAGCCTAAAGAGTGGTACTTATACTTAACAGGAGGAAATGTCGTTAGCTCCAGCAGATTTCATGCATATTCCCATCAACTGCAAAGTCTTCGTTCCCATCCACATCCTGGGCTACATATAACCCTGGTAAACACTTCTTTAAAATCTGGTTCTTAACGATCTCCAGTCAATCCTCAAGAGATTGTAAGACCTACAGAAAATGGATTTTATAGTCCCTTTCAGCGGGAGGTGAAGAGCAAAACTCCATATTTAAACATATTTTTTGTTCTTTAGGGGGGTTGCCAGATGTTGTTCTTTGGTAGATAGAAGGACAATTGGAATGGAAAGAAACATGGAAAAAATGATTGCCTCTTTCTAAAGTTCTCAACAGTGAGTTCATATGTTTTACTTGTGTTATACAACTGATGATGTGTCTTGCTGTCATACAGCAAAAGTCTGGACTCCACAAGGATGTTCAAGATGGATGTGGGACCAGCAAGGGGGTCAGCATACCTGATAGGAATGATGAAGGAAGCAAACTGTGCCTAGGTGGGAAACAACTTCCTGGATCAGGCCACCCAAGTGTTCCTCACTTTCTATAAATTCTGGAAAAGATAGCATGTAACCATGATTCCATGAATCCCTTCCTAAATCTGAGAGTTTATTGCAAAAAAAAAAATCTACAGAACCAGATTTCTGACCCATTGCAGAATATGTCCTGTAAAATATCAAGACAAAAGCACCCAGTTTTATGAGTTTACAACTTTTCTCTTAGATCTCATGAATACACCTCTGTAACTTGGAAAAACTAGGAAAGCTGTCAGAAGCTGCTTTTAATTTAATTTTTTATCTCTTTACATTTGTCACCAAAATTCATATAATTCTGAGAAATGTAGAAGATTTTTTAGCATATGAAAATTCAGCAGCAGATGTCTGCCAATATCTATGCATACCAAAATAAGAACTGTGAGGTGTATTTCCATAAAAAAATAAGAAAAAAAAAATCCATGTCTTTGTAGGGAGTTATCTAATAATAGAAGACAGTTTAAAAAAGAAAAAAAAGAGGAAATTACACTTGGAATTCCTTTTGAACCCTTCATGTGACATTTTCACTGGTGGTACTTAAATAATTTTTAGGTTGCTGTGGCGGTGTGCAATTGAGAAAACTGTGTGCCACATGGAGGTCACTTTAACAGTTTACATCTTGAGTGGGTTGTTAAATTTGCCTTGTAAATATAGCTAGTAATTGATCCAGAATGGGAAAGGAAAACATTGTTTATTATTCTCATTTCCTTCATAGCAGAAGTTTTCATACATCCAGTTAGAACCGGGAACAAACACAATTCATCTGGAATACAGTGCTATAGATGGAGCTGAACTGCTCATCAGGAAGGAGGTGTGGGAATTGCTTCTGGTGGCAACGCTACCACCAGAAGAGGAAGTTTTTATAAGCTCTGAGCATCTATCTCTGTGCAGTATTCAGTGTTGTGGTTTACTTGGAGGAAGATGAATCTGGGGTCTAGAAGTCTGTGGGCTGACAACTGGCATTCGTAGCCACAGACTGATAATATACTAAATTGATTATAAGCAACATGGTGTATAAAATAGCTTGATCTAGCCAACTTCTCTTCTTCTGAAATGTGGGTTCTGTTGAAGGAACATCCTTCTGCATATTGTACAGAAGAGTTTACAAAACCTGTGTATACCTGTGATACGTTTTTCAAGTAGTTTGACAGCTTAAAATGCAATGTGGTTGTCTGAAATAGATCAAAATGGAGTAGCTCACAAATATATAAAAATAATAAATTCCGCTGTGGTTTGAGGTTTTGTGGGATTTTCTTAAGAAGGAGTTTTCTCTGGAAAATATTTTGTCCAAAAATACTGTAATAAATCCTAACTGTACTTTCCCTTTTGGAGCAAAGCTAATTCCTCTATGATTAGCAGAGACAATAATGAATTTATTTTTATGCCTGTCTATGCATTAGTGATGATAATCTAGAAATGTTCCATATTAAATAGTTACGCATTCACTGAAATTCTCGGAGGTGAGAATTTAAAAATAAGTCAAAACACCCTGTACAAAATGTACTTTTCTAAATACATTTCACTTACAGACCCATAAAAAGTGATCGAAATTGCATTAAGAGTTTAATTCCCAACTCAGTCAGACTCATAAAAAAAAAGGCTCCTAACTGCCTAAAATACATTTTGGATCTGCTCCTTTTTCATTTGTATCTATTGTTAATATATGAAATGAATAAATTATTCTCATCTTTGTCTTTTGAAAGGAACTTCTAGACTACTGTTAACTAAAGCAAATTCTAATCTTGAATCTTCATTAAGCAAAATAAGAAAGATGGTATTTGGTCTAGTGGCCCCAAAACAAAGTTATAAAAGAATAACTCTGCAGTCCTAATTTTTCAGAATCAAGTCACATTCCCAGTCTGGATTTTTCCACCAATCAGGATTTTATTACTTCCACTATGTATCCTATGCTATTCATTAATTCTAAAGTTCTTTGAAAATATAAGGAGTCAAATGTTTTTATTAAATCAGTGAATAAAATAATTAATCTGTCTAAACAGAATTGCAAAGAATAATTATCAACTAAACAAGATGCTATTATCTGTGCAGTGTAATGATGAGAATAGAACTAAGACAATCAGAACTTATCTGAATATAGAAGAAATAAGCAACAGTGAAAATTTGTTACAATTCATTAAAATGCATCTAAATGACTTCCAAATATTTTAGTCTATTAAATTATCAGATCTAAGACTTTGAAAATAATTTTCCCTTCTATTTACAAATTAATTTTGTTATTCAGCTTCAGCTCTACACAATCTAGCACAAACTCCTTTCTGAAAGTATCAATGAAATGCAAGCCTCCAGCAATATCATCAATGTCAACTTTAGCTGGTTTAGAAAATAGAGGTAGTACCAGATCTGTAACATATCCTTAATCTGTGTGTTCTTAAACCCAAATATTCCCTTTAGCTACATGTGTTCAGATCACAGTGGAAGTCACTTGTAATTGTATCTGGCATCTCCGGCCATAACGTGATTTTATTTTAGAAATATGTTCTTTGAAATTCTGTAAGTGGCAGGTAGATTGTCAAAGACCATGTTGTTGCAATGGTTGTATTGGCCGAGGAAGAAAAACCCAAAGATATGACCTGTACTCTGAAAGAAAATCCAGCAACTGTCTTGGTTATTATTCCATTAAAATGAAAAAATTAGTTCTCTTTCAATTAACAATGGGTGTGATTTTCTGCACAGGTGTTGGTGTGTTGACCTATTTAAATGTAAATGTAGTAGTAAAACACAACATACGAATTTGTAGAATCTGAGATTATTCCTAGGAGTAAAACCCATGGTTAACCCAATGGTTAAATTGGCAAGCTGGATTCTGGGAGGCTGGTTAAGGTATATTCTTTGTCACAAACCAAATATCTCAAAGTCTTTTTGATACAGATTTTTGAAAGGATTTAAATACCCATCAAAATGGGTAGGCTTTTATATGTCATGGAAATCCTGCACAATTCTCACTTTTCCACAAAGAAAAAATATGAAAATAATATTATTCTACCAAAACAGGAGACCGTGAACATAAGTACAATATCTTGATTTATTCAGAAAAAACATCACTACCTAACATAGGTGAAGTTGTAGAATCACATGCTCTTCTCTGCAGTAAATGTGAAAACACTGCTATTTCTTGTGCTGCCCCAAACAATAGACATGCAAGAGAGCTGCAGTGTCAATAATGAGATGCAAGTACTACATAGTTTGCATGTAGAATCAGGCCACATGAAATCAAATTAGTCACTTTTTACAGGCACCAATCTGCTGACTTTTCACCAAAAATTAGGAAAATGGGGGGCATTCAATTCGCAATGTGTTTTCTTTTACAGAAAGTTTTCCAAATTGTTGTGTCATCATTAAACATGAACGTGAAACATGAAACATTAACGTGAAAATAACCAACAGAAAAAATGATTCTTCATTTGAGTACAGTGAGAAATGGAGGCAATACAAAAGGAAATCTATGGACCGTGTTTTCACATAGGGCAGCTTTAAAAATATTGAAAAGGAAAATACTTAGGGAATAATCACCAAATGTGATTGACCACCAACATGAGATGAAAATATTTTACAAGACAAAACTTGATGTAATTTTTAAAGCGCAACATTTTAATTTATCTTACTTCTATCATAGGAATAACCAGGTGAATGCCTGTAAAAAAAATGGGGTAATTTTACAGAAACACTTGCACGATCTGCTGACAGGAGTCATATTTCACAAGTTAGGTAAATACTCTAAAGACTTTCTCTGAGTTGCTCTAATAAGAGTTTTCTTTATCATTTAATTTAACATCCCACAGAATCTAAGAGAAGATTGAAAGAATATTCAGATATTAGCACAAAATGCTAATTTCCCATGGATCCTAGAAAACGAACAAGGAATACTAGTGGCTTTTAATCAGAAAAGTACCTAATTTAATAAGAAATCTTAGCTGAATAACTGTCATATGAAGTGTCAATTTTGAGCATTTCACTAGTTAATCTAGAGGCTAGAGAAAAACACATACGGGGAGTTCCCTCACTCTTTTAGAGCGTTCAACAGCGTGCAGACATCAGATGGCACCAGCTGGGGTAGTGAGGACCAGTGAGCACACCAGTGAAGTGATGAGGCGGAGAGCTCTAGGCAGTGGAGCGAATCTCAGCACACCCCCCAAGGGAGATAATAAAAACAAGGTGTAAAGCAGGCCCAAAACTGTAAATGCTAGGCTGGCATCCAGGTTAAAAGGTAGAACAGCAGGCCTGTGAAGAGCTGGCATTTAAGATATATCTAAGAAGAAAGCATGCAGTCCTGAGTGAGGTAGCACAAGGAAAAGCAAGAACTGGAAGTAGGAATAGACTGTTGAAAGCCGCCATAAAAGCACTGTAATTATCAGTAAGAGACAACAAATGAACACACTGAAACTCTCAATGGTCAAGCCAGGCCTCTAGGAAGCTGATTGTCACTGATAGTTGGAAGAAGCTGGTAACTGGTCATAGCACTCTAGACATGCTTATTTCTTGTACAATCAAAAGACAGATATTGGTCAAGGCTGCATCCTTTTATAACTTGACAGCCAGACTTAATGTGTCAAGCTGTGCTTAACCATACTTTTCGGATATGATTATACCACATGGATCTCAGCTGCCCAAATATGTTCCATCATCCAAACATCTGCCAGTTTATTATATCCTTGTGAAGCACTTCATCTCTTTGTTGTTTAAGAGAGGCAGATAAGTTTAAATAATGTAATGAGTTGTTCTTTGTTAAACTGACTGATAAAGGCAGCATTGGTTTTGACTGAGTGACACATCCAAGAAAGTGGTAACTTCTAATACACTGTGGAAGTGAGGAGGTCTTCATCTAGCACAGATACAGTGAGGAAAAGGTATTTCTGAAGCCTATCATTCTTCTTGTTTATTTTATTCAACTTGATATAAATGACTGAACTCAATTGAATTCTATTATATTATCTAAGATTTTTAGATTCATGAAGATAAGCATTTTTAATTTTCATCTGATTAAAAAAAAAAAACAAAACTAAAAAAGAACAAACCAAACCCCCTCAAAAAAACCTGCCTCAAAAAAATGTTAATGCAAGTAGAATTAAAATTCTTTATTAAGGTTCCCTCTTGAGAGGCAACTCCTGAAAAGCATTAGGGCAAAGTACAGTACAGCTTCAAGAAGCACAATGACATCAAGAAAACTAATGCTGCACAAATGAATGATCGAACATAATGTCTGAAAGCATAAAGTCATAGTAACCCATGCCAGCTCAGTCCTCCTGCACTGCATCATTCTGTCTGGAATGTGCACACTCTGTGAAATACAAAAGGATGGGCAGAAAAAAAAGGATTCCTTTTTTCCCATTTATTAGTCGCCTCCTTGTTTTCTGGTACTGCTAAATAATAAGGGAATATTCTCACCTGCTATTGTGAGCTACATTATCTCAGATTAATTCACGTTTCATAGAACTGTGCCCAAAGAAAGAAGTATTTAATGAAATTCTGAACAGAATATTGCTGTTGCATTAACAGCCTTTACCAATAAAGCTTAGGGGTTTAGATGATGAAGTATGCAAGGTCAAGACTCTGCAAACTAAGCCTTTTAGCATGTGTATGTTCAAGTCAAATTTATTATTATCTAATGAAAAAATGGCTCAAAAGCTTGGAGGGTTTTCTAGTGAGTAAAAATAAATGAACACAGCATCTAAAGCCAGAAAGATCTAGTTTAAATCCCATAAAAGAACACTAGAAACAATCTGCCAGAGGAATTAAAAAATGTTTCAAAAGAATAATGATAATAGCAATGTATTTTGAGATCCTGATATACCAGAGGAGTCAAGTTTGGAATCCATACCGGTAAACAAATCAGAAAAAAAAAAAGTTGGCATGTGTGAAACTGCACAGGACTTCTCTACAACATTATCTGTAGCATCACTTTAACATAGTGAATGGCAATGAACCCAGAAAGTCCAGGAAATGTTTGCAGAACTTTATATAGGAAACACATAAGGCTATTCACAACCTCTATCTGTTGCAAAAATACTTGGGAATTTGAAGTGTTGCATACTTGAAAACTCTGAAATCAGTTTCTTGCGCACCTGCAATTCATGTCTTGTTGTACATAGACATTATCATAACTTAATGTTCCCCTCTTCTTTCCTTTTTTCTTTTCCCACTTTGTTCAGTGGTTAATGATGCTATTTTATGCTATTCAAAATCTGCTGCTTCTGCCTCAGTGGATGGCTATCAAAAAGGACAATGAAAGAGAAATGACAAAACATGAGGCCTTTTGTTTCCTCCCTGCCAAGCATATTGGTTCAAATACGTAAAGTTGTTTCTACCAGGAAAATAGTGTTATACTACACACAAGAGCAAGGGAAGTAGAAAATAAAGTATGACCTAAAAATATAATTATAATTGCAAGTAACATGTGAGATGGCATTTTATGTAATTTGATGTAGTCAGAACCATGACAGCTTTTTCTTTTTTTTTAGGTTCAATCTAGATAGCCTAGATATAAACAATCTAGATATAGTCACACATATTATCTACATAATCCAGCCACAGCAATATGGATCTTTCTGCCCAGAGCCCATCTAGGGTCTCTAAGCAAGCGGCTGAATTATTTTTTGCAACTTCTTAATGAATATTGCTAAGTAAAATTAGATAAATTAAAGCTAACCAAGACATATGCATCTAAGCTGCAAACTCACTCTGAATTTCAATGTCACAAGATAAATTTTTCCTCTTTGGGTTGTTTATTTAATATGAGCCAACATGCTGGAATAACTCACATGTCAGTTTGTAACACAATTATCATAATGACTAGAAGATAGATGGAATTTCGGTAGAGATTATAGAACTAAATATTCATTAGAGCAACCGCAGTATGGTTATCTAGAAGAGTTCAGGGTCTGGATCAGTTAAAATAGAATTAGAATTTACTTGGTTTTAATATACAATTTCCTGATAACAGAGGGATCTATAAGTTGGACTCTAAATTTCTCACAAAAATATTGGATGCTCAGTATGGTGCTAATGGTGTTGAAAGGAGGGCTGAATGGTAAAGATGCTGCTCTGAATTTAGATGTGCTAAAGAAAACTTTATATATCATATGATATATCACATATATCATATGTGTTGGGTTGTGTTTTTATATAGAGGTAGTTGGTCCTTCTACTCTTTGTTTCCAGGGTACATATTGCATATGCAACATACTTATCCATATGATCTGTAACCTTCCTCTTCTTTGAGTTGTGACAGCTCAGTTTTTTGAAACGCAGTGCTAATGATGCCAGAGGTGATCCCTATAGGGTCTCTATTCCCCTAAGAGCTGGACTCAGTTATCCTTGTGGGTCCCTTCCTCCTCAGAATACTCTGTGATTGAAAAGTATCCCAGTTGTCAGATTGCAATTTTACCAGACCTACTGTAGTTTCCTGGCACACATATACTCCTGTACGCAAATGCTACTAAAGTGAATGAAGGAAAATCAGAAATCCCATTTTAAAGAGATTTCCCATTAAGTTGTAGTTTTCTTTTTAGTGATCCAATTGTGATGATTTGAACAACACATTAACATCAGGGAGTTTGCTAATAAGTATATTTAGTAGGCTTTATACTTTTCCTGCATTCTAAACTAAGGAAACAGGTTTATTATCTAGACAGAGTAATTAAAAATATGTTTTTAACTCTGAGATCAGACAAATAAAGATAGCTTTGAATGTGGTTTGCCAACAATAATACAATAAGAAACACTTTTCACAGGTTCCATACTGTTCATATTTTTCTATCTAGTTTTTAGAAAACCTTCATATAATGAATGACAATGTTTCAGATATGCTCTTGATGAAGAAGGAGATTGTTAAGTTTTTATTTAAGGCAAATGAATATACATTGCTCTGTATAAATCACAGGAATAATACATCTCTAAGAAAGTAATAGCTGAATTTCACTAAAAAATAGAAAGTATGATTGTTCAATTCATCATTCATTGGTAATATCAGAAACTCCATTATACAGAATTCTGTCCAGAGGTCCTGTGGAAGTGTTCCTGCCTACTGAGCAAACACTGCCACTGAAGACTGGTTCAGAGAGTCGCATTATTGAACAGAACGTGACCCTTGCACACAGAACAGGAATCATAAACTTTAATCTGCTTGTTATCAGGGGCACATATTGCATGTTAGTCTAATGATTAATATTTAATTTGAAATGAGAAGTAGCTGATATTTCAAAAGTATATGAACTCTGGGCAGGGATCGAGAACCACTGTATCTAATACAATCATTGGTATGTTACATAAATATAGGTTGGTAGTTACGGCTGGTAGCCAAGGAAGTTGAAACTGGACTTATTCCGAATAAAGGCAACAACTGGTATGATAGCAGATAAAAAGTGAAATAATACTGAGTAGGAAATCAGGACTTAGCAGTTACAGAAATTTTCATCTGAAATTTGAAAATAGGAAGACAACTTTCAGGTTCCTACAAAGAAAGCTGAACTTCTACAAATGGCTACCTGTCTCACTTAGCACAGACTAAATTAATTACGGGTTAGCTCACATTTGCAAAATCTAGACAGTACCAAGGACCATTTCATTTGCAGGCAGATTTAAATTTAAAAATCCAAAATCAAGTGATATCATATTTTAATATTCTGAATAATATGTGAACCAAATATGCTCCACAATACTACACGCTATTTCTGATCCCAGCATTTTTCATTTGTGTTGCTTTTTTTTCTCTGAGACTTTTAATAACTGATAATTCATGACTTCACTTTCTTTGTGGCAGTTTAACATTTGTGCTCAGGATAATGCTGTCAAAAAAGAAAACCCAATAAAAATCAGGTGCATTAAATTTCCATGTTAATTCCTTTTATTGAATCTGTAGTTTCAGTTTGCAAACCAAATCCTCATTAAAGAATTGAGGAAAAGTTAGCTGCCTGTACTTTTATTTTTTTTTTTTTTGGGCACATTTTTTAACTCCGTGGTTCCAAAAAAAATTCCATATTTCATATTATTATGCACACAATATCTCTTTTCTTCTTTCCAGTTTTGGAGTGGGATATAAGATACCTATTAGAGAACTTGGTGTTCCAATGGGGAAGTTTTGTAGTTTGGATATTTAATCCAAAGCAGTACATTCATGGCAAAATGATGGCAGAATCCTGGGAACTGCCTACAGCACTGCCATAGTTTCTGGAGGTCACAGACACACATAAATCAACTATCTTGTTGATTAATTCAGGAGTCAGTTTTCTAGTATTGCAGACCCCCAGGAACTTTGTCTCAGAATCCTCAAATTTCTCAACGCTGCTTGAGTTCACAGCTGTTTAAGGCCAAGTCTCCAAAAAGCTTCAGGAATTTTGGAAACATACATACATGTCAAAGTGAATAATATTCTTAATTTTGAAGTAGAACTTCACTATTCTTCCAAAGGAAATCCCACATTATATATTTAACTAAAACAATTTTTTATTATTCATGAGGGGAATTTCCAACTTATCAAATATTTGCTCTAAGACCACATATTTCTAGTTGAAATGCCTTTTTAGTACATCTATCTGCAGAAAACATGCAGCTGGTTCACAGGTTTTATATATACATATAAATGCATAAAATTATTTATTTTTAATCTGATTTCTTTGTACTCCAGGATATCCATACTTCTGGGGTTTTTTTCTCAAGTATATGGAGTTGAATTGAATGCAGATATGTACCTTTGGATTAGTATCTTGAGCAGCTCTAAAGCCAAAGGACTGTTAGGCATGATTCACCTCATACTGAAGACAGCCTCCACAACTTTTGAGATTACTCATACCCTCACAGTGCCTTTTCAGCTCCATTGCTCCATAGGCAACTAGCTCAGAAGTAGATAGCCAAGGCTACGGATATGCATTCCAGCTTTTACAGGTCATACTGTGTTTCAAGAGTTCCACTGCATGGACAGTGCAACATTATAGGAATTATCCTATCAGAAGTTGGGAACCTAAGAAAGAAGAACATTTTTGTAGTGGTTCCCTTAAAATTACTTCTATAAACAAGATTCCTTTTCTTGCCTTAGAACTGCTCAGAAGGCTTTCTCTCAGAAAGCTCCAGGGAAAATTCTTATATTTAAATTCAGTTTTGTTTATGCTTTACATGTTGGGTACTTCCAATTATTATATTAAATAGATCAAATCTCAGTGGGATGACTGGTGATAAGTGTTACATATTTATAAATATTATTTATTCCCAGAACCATGTTTTGGGTTATTAGAATCATAGATTCACATTGATGAATGGCTCAGTAGGTCAATTAACCCATGTCATCAGCCTAAATATGCATGAATACATAACACAACTTAGTTTATTTTGTTCTTAAATGCCAGTAGCAACAGATCACACAGACTGCCCAGTCATCTCTCTCCAGTGCTTTCCTCTCCCTTGGCTTCAGAAACTTGCTCTCCCCCAAGATCTAATTTGTATCTTTTTTGCAGTATCTTTGCAATGCAACCCAGTTCCTGGGCCAGTGATGCTGTACCTCCCTTACAGGCAGGGTAGGAGGTTACTCACTTCATTCCAACAGGCAGCCATGCTCCCCGGCTTCTGAGCCAGGAAACTCCAAGTCCTTCTACCTTTCCTCACAGGTGTCATTTTCAGACATCTGCACATTCTAGTCCACAGTCTTTTGAGTTAAAACTCTGCCAATACTATGTCTTATATATATATATCTGGACGCATTAATATATCTTTCCTAACTGATGGTGATATGGGTATTTTTTGTGCTGTGATAACTTTCCCCTTCCTTGTGAGAGAGC
This sequence comes from Donacobius atricapilla, assembly GCA_013397315.1. Taxonomy (NCBI): domain Eukaryota; kingdom Metazoa; phylum Chordata; class Aves; order Passeriformes; family Mimidae; genus Donacobius; species Donacobius atricapilla. The sequence goes on from WBMY01003593.1 coordinate 334,766, forward strand.
AACATCCAGAATTTTGTTACTCATACTGTGTTTGTATGTTTATTTATTTCAACACAAATGTACTTTTCAACTTGTCCTTGATGAGTAGCACTTTACAGGGCAAATCTAAGGTTTCTCGAGATGATTTTAAATGCCAGTCCTTTCCTCAAGTGTTCTTACAATCTCTCAGTATCATACAGTAACAAGCTCCTTTCAGTCATTCACATAATTAGTTAAAATATATCGGCATTGGACCCAGAACGGATCACAGCATAGCATCATTTCATATTTCTTTCCGATATGTCTGTTAACTACTGAAATTTCCCTCTGGATATAGTTTCCCTTTTTTTTGAAGAATACGTAATGGGTAGGTTGAAATAAAAATTGTTTTAACAATTAGTCTCATATGACATTCACTTCAGTGTGCTAAGGAATCACAGTATATATATCAAAATCAGCAGGAAAATCATACCCAGAATGAAAAAATACCCATATCACCATCAGTTAGGAAAGATATATTAATGGGTCCAGATATATATATAAGACATAGTAATGACTTGGGAAGTGTTTATCTGAATGTCTGGTCTCAGTATAACAAATTTAATCTCACATGCTGTAAAGTTCCATTAATTTAATGGAATTATTTCCAGTACAAAAAAAAAAAAAAATTGAAGTTATCTTGGATTAAGCTATGAGTCTCTACAGGTTAAAAGAATGAAAAATATATGAGGGCTTAATGATGAAGTTTTACAGGATCCTGTGCGCTCAGCCCAGAGGATAAAAAATTCTGTGTAATTAATACTCTATTGTAGTGCTGAGGTGCGCTAAGGCAGAACCAAGGAATTTGTCATTTCCTAACCTTTGAGGACTTAGCCATGTAGTCTTTATTTCCATTCTTAACTCTGCCATTCATTTTTGATATTAGGTCCTTTTTCTATTTAAGAGATGTATGCCTTTAATGTAATAATGCTTTATATATTCACCTGTCAGATTAAATTAAAGCATTTATTTTAGATTTGAAACATATAGGGCTTTACTGCTGCATTCTTTGGGCAAATTCAACTCCTAGTGAAGTCAGAATTGCACTAATGCACATTGTAGAAAACTGCTGTGATCCTGAGAATTCAGAGAAACATTAATACTTCCAATGCTTTTCTTCAGGAAAGAAAAAAATCTGTGATATTGATGTAAAAATTTTGTGTCTTTGTGTAAACAAAAGACCCCCCTCGTAAGTATTTTATGAGAGTTTTACTCCAAAGAAAAAGGCAAAGCACATGTGGTGCATTGCGGGCATTTCACAGTGAAGTGATTCTACAGATTCTGAAAAAATGAATTATTTATTGAAGTTTATATGTTTTTCCATTGGGCAGATATACAGTTCCTTGAAAATATTTTTACCCAGTCTAAATTTAATAAATCAGATATGCTATGTTTATTCCTTGACTAAAAAAAAATGAACTCTGCTTCTTTGAATTCACATCATTTTTCAATATTCCTAAGCACCAGGAAATCAAAGAGCTCTTTGTATCACTCTTCTCCCTGTGACTGTTCTATTGTGTATACCAGCTTTCCAATTCCAAGTAATATAAGCATCGATCTTCTACCATCTTGACAGTGGAGTTCGTCTAATTCTGCATTAGCACTAAACACAAACAAAAAAATTTAGTATAAGCAGCCCCAAGAGAAGCTTCAACCAAATTTCCCCATTTCCCTGGGCTAAATCAGCTCCTCAAAACTCAATTTAAGAAACTGACACAGACACTACAGTTAAAATGGTAAATCTACTCCCCATCAGTTTCTTAAATAAAGTTTTCAATCACTGATTTAGTCTACAGAGATAGAGCTCTATTCTAGGTACTCCTCTCAAGCTATTCTCATAAAGATCATTGCTCCTAGTGTTTCATCTTAATCCTGGCTGGAAATTGGAGGGTCTTTAAGTACAGAGCTGGATACTAAAAGATTTTCTTAGGTAAATTTAAGCTAGCCAGAAGGAAATGCTTGCAAGTGAAATATGAACACTGAATAACTGTGATATGATTCAAAAGGAATGGAGGCAAGAGACAGAAAATATTTTGAAATAAGCTTCCTGAATTTTTACATGCTTTCACTTTTTTCCCCCATATACTGCGCTTTTGCTACTACCATGGTCCCCAGTATGTTACAGTGGGATTTTGAGGTATACCCAATAGATATTCATGCTTCAGGAAGATAATCCATTCTATAACTGGGAGGGGGGGTTAGCTTTTTTGTTGGTTTGGTTGGTTAATTCATTGATTACCCGGGGTGTTGTTGGTTGTTTTGGTTTTTTTTTTTAGGAACTGCAACAACCCTTCTAACATTTCAAGGAAAGACACATTGAATCACGAAATTATTTAGGTTGAAAGGTGACCTTGTGTAATACTTTTCTCAAAGGAGGGCCAATTAAATTACATTTTTCAGGTGCTTTTTTGGTCAAATTTTGGATATTGCCAAGGATGGAATTTTTACTTCATTTCTGGGCAGTCATTCTAGTCTTTGGAAATTCTCACAGTTTAAAAAATATTTAAAAATAATTAGAATTTTCTGTGTTTTAGTCCATGTTTGTTGTCTCCTATCATTCTGCTGTGGACCTCTGAGAGGAGGCTGCCTCTACCTAAGCTACCTAAGCTCCCTCAGCTCCCCCTTTCAGTGGTTATGGGCCATAGTAGCATCCTCACAAGCCTTCAGCTATTACTGCTGAACTGGCCTCACTCCTTCCCCCTCTCCTCGAATGTCTTGCGCTCTGGTCCACAACCAGCTCGGGAGCCTTTGCTGGATTGGCTCCACTCTGTGTTTGTCTCTCTCCGGGAGAGACAGAAGGCCAGAACTGGACCAACCCTCCAGGCGTTTTCCCACCAGTGCTGAGCAGAGATGAAGAACCACATTCCTCAGCCTGCTGGTGACTCTCCTCTGACACAGCCCAGAAGCCTTTACCCACCTGCACTCCAGGTTTCTTTCTGCAGAGCTGCTCCCCTGCCAGTCAGTGTTCAGCCCAGAGAGGAGCTCCATTCTCACTGGAAAGGGAGCAAACTACTGACAGTCCTGTCTGAGAGCAGAGCCAGAGACCTCTCACATTCATTCAAACACTCTTGGCCACTCAATGTAAATTTTAACTGAAAGTCAATCTTCCCTTTTCCACAGCCCTAAGAGATGGAGCAAAGCATCCAAACATAACTTCAGCAACAGTGCAGCTGGCAGCTGACATGAGCTGTCAGTGAACTGTCATTAAAACATAGCTGATCTAGGAATTAATTTTTAAGGATGCCTGTCAGGTACTAGATACTTCACTTCAATTAACAGGGTTTGCTGTGTTGTCTTTTCTAAAATATCTCTTATACATTTGTTTAACACGTGAAGTAAAAAAAGTTTGATGAGATTTTAATCAGTCCATATAATTTCTCTTTGTATAAATTTCGATTTATCTCTTAAAAATGGAATAAAGTTTTTACAAGACCGCCCTGGAAAATACAAGACCCGACAGCATTTGCTTTGTCATTAAATAACATAGTTATCTATTAGCCACTATGTCTTCTATGAAATATTTGAATCTAAGAGAAAAGAGTCTTAAATAATGGGAAACAAAAGCTGATGTAAAGAGTTTTAGAAAGAAAGAGTGTGATATGTGGAAAACTACTTTTTACCACCTAATATAATAATAACACCATCAGTTCAAAACTGTAAATCCACAAACTGAATCTGCATATTTTTTCTACATCTTATGTATATTGTACAGGCTGGTATATATGTTGTGCAAACTGGTGCTAAATATAAGATTATGAAAATAATTGATGTGATTTTGCCATCTTAATTTAAGTGTTCTTGCATTATATGTAAGGACACATATATTCTTACATATGCAGGTAGTCCTCTTAGGTTTTTTAGCAGCATTTCATGCCACACAGACAACAGGCAAAAAAGGGCAGACTATTCATCTGTGGATTAGTACCTAACTGGTTTAAATTGGTGCAGTTTCTTTTGCAGTACATGAGATGTTTTCCTTCATACTAGCAAAAACATCTAGCATGGTATCATTATCTTATTCCTCAGGGAGTGCTTTTGAAAATGTAATAAACCCCACACATTTATCCAAAGTTATGCACTGAGTCTTTTTAAATGGCTTTGAATTGTCCTTAGGAGACTGTGGTTTACTACAGTGGTGGAATTGTCACGTCATAGCAGTAGCTCACAAGAGGAAAGGACTTGAAAAGTTTGCTAATGTCAGCTTGTTGGAAGTTATAGTTTATTTATTGATGTAGGTGATTAAGTTTCTTTTCATCTGTTTCCATGAGACTTTTAGTGTCAGAATAGAAGTTTATGAGTAGCTTATTTTTCATTTCTGATTCAAGGATTTGGACCTTATCTCCTCCACTGGGTATGTGGGACTGCTAACAGTTTGCAAATGCAGCCTAAGCACCTCAAATTTGGAAAATTGTAGCATTTTCCTATAAAAATGTTGAAATACATTTTCCACAGTGTAGTTCATTTTCTTGTTCTTTTAATTTTGAAAGCAAAAACTAGCTAAAACCAGATTTTTTCTATAGTAGTCTCATTATTCAAAATTCTTTCCAATGCACAGATTAATAACAAAACACAAGACAAAACAAAACCGAAAAGAAAACAACAAAAAACCACACACACACCCACACACACACACCCACACACACACACCCACACACACCACTGAAAAAGAATTATCAGCTCTGGGACAGAAGCAACTGTCTACTTTGTTTCTTAAAATTAATTATAATAGTTTTCAAATACAGGAAGCAGTCAATGTACAAAACATCCATAATTCACATGTTCAAGAAAAGTTAGATCTTATTATTTCTGTACATAAATTATGGTATTGGATAGTCAAAATAGTTTTGATAAAACTAATCTGTGGTCCATGTTGAGTGACATGATATCACACCACTAAAAGAGAGAGAGATTTCACCTACTGCTAAATTAATTAGTTCATGTAAAGTGAAAAGAGGTTGATTTATTAAATCTGATATCGCCTTAGGTATTCTAATAATAACCATCATCCCCTACAAGGACATGAATAAACACTTTATGAACTAAAGTTTATCAGAGTCATATAACATGTTCCTATGACAGATATCTTTTCATTTAAGAAAATCAAATAGGATCTTTCAGACAGGAACTGAAAGTGGTTTTTAAAGTCTGTAGGGTAGGTATAGCTCAGGCAAAAGTAGGTCTTGCCATGTATAAACATTGAAAACTGACACAGGTTTTCCCATTTCACCTCCTAGAATTGCAGGCATACAATTCCTTAAAAATGGTGAAAGTCTTACCAAGGAGTAAAATGTGTTAAAGCAATGGTCAGAAACCTTAGATATTCAGCACTGTTGCAATAGAGACTGTTACATGCAGGTTTTGTGCACAACATGCTGGTCCTGTACCAGTGTTTCTGCAGAGATCTGACTTCTCTTTTACTGACCCAAATTTTCATGAATGTTGTACAGCTTCAGATCTGAATGTAATAGGCTGGATAGTGACATCTGTCAGCCTGGTCAGTAGTGGAATAAGTTATAGTCAAAGAGCCTGAAGTAGTTGATGCTGTACAGTTATTCCATATCATTTCCTGAACTGTGCCTAAGGGCTATGTGCAGAGATCCCACACATCTCCTTCTGTGCTTCCTGATAACCACTCTGTGGCTGGTGTGCTGCACAACATCTTATCTAGGTTTGAAAACTAGCTTTTCAGAGTCCTTCAGGAATACTCTCTTTTTTCAACTGAGTCCTTTCTACTAACTTCAGAGGAATTCAAACCATTTAAATCTGGATATTTTAGTGTGCACTGAGAATGCAAGCGGGTTGTGAGAACAAGCCATGCTTTTTAAATTGATGCTTTAGCTCTCTGCAACCTCCCCACAGAAGTAAATCCTTTTGAAAATATTCACTTTAGAATAGATGTGAATCAAACTGAGAGAGATGACTCCACATTCTTTTTTAGTAATTTTCTGACTTATCTAGGCTCCATTTTAGTCATTCTGAGATCCTAATGCTTTTAAAATCACCACTGACTAGAAATGCTTAGGCTTTAGAGCACAGTGTGCATAACACATATTTCTCCTTAGCCTGGTATTTCATGAAGCCACCTGTGTTACAATATTATCAGGTTTCCTAACTGCTTTGGGGATAGCAACACCATTTTTGGGATAGCAAGACCACTTTTGTGGTTTTAGAACTCTGTCCAAAGTCTTCTTACTGTTTCCTGCACACAATACAGACATTAGATAATTATTTACATTTTAAAAGATAAAAAATAAGGAAACAGAAAATATAAATTTATCACTGGACATTTGCATTCTATTTTATAGTACCTAATGCTAAATAATAACCAACACCAGGCAACACTTAACAAATTGCATCAACTGGAATGTCTTTCTGCATACATTCTATAAACTTTCTGATGTCTAATTCCTATATCATACACTTCTGCATCCTTCCTTACTAAATGTTGGACCATACTAAAATTTTTCCCTGGACAGAAATGACCAAGCAAAGTATTTTTGAGATGGGTTGGTAACTTGGTGAACCATTTATTCTAAAAAAGAAAAGCATTTTAAGGATATTAATTTCATGCTGCAATTTTAATCAAGGTCTAGACCTTTCTCTTTGCAGCCTTCAGAATGGTGATCCCAGCTCACTGGAAGCTTTGCATAGTGTTTTGGATATAATCCAAGTATTAGATGTCCTTGCAATGCCTAAAGATTTTTGCTTTTTTGTATATTTTTCATGTACTTGTAGCTTTGTCGACTGTTAATACATACTTACATAGCTTGTAGTGCTTGCCCTTTCTCCCACTTTTAGAACAATAAGCTAACCTTTTCTAAGACATTCCTGAAATTCTGCTAAGTCGTATTCTCAAGAAGATGAATTTTAACAAGGACACTCTGTTTTGCACTAGAACTTAGAAGACATAACAAGAAATAGGGCAAAGAAGCCCCTGGGGCAGAGAACTCCAAGGGGAAGACCCAAGAGTGGGACAACTACTCTGTTATTGGATGTTCCTGCTAGATATACTAATTAATTAACCTTATAAAATTTGTAGTAAATAAATCATATGCATGTGCAGAGCCATACTGGTGCACCTGAAAGCTTGCATTAAAGATCTGCTTTTCACATTATCACTTTCAATATTGTTTGGAATGTTTTTGTCTTTTATTCTAGGCAACACTGGTGATAGAGGGGTTTGATTTAGATTAAGAGGTTATGTATATTTGTGTCTGAAAATTCTAAGCACTATTGATCTATTTGCCAGGGTAAACCAAGACAAGAGACATACTTCCTTTACTGTTTAAAAATAAAGGGGGAAAAAACAGTCCCAAGAGAATAATGAACTAAACATCTTTAAAAGCATTATGCCGTACTCATAAAAAAATGGTTCTAATATATTGTGAAAGCAGTATAGTCATGCATTTTCAGCTCAGTATTATTAACCAGGGTTTGGAAACCTGTCAGAACATTCACTTCACTTCAGAAAGAGACCCAGAACCTTGCTGATTTTAGTTCAATTATAAAATTCTTTGCTAGTTTTGTTTCCTGGGACACAGATGAGATCTGGTAATCCCAGGGACAGAAAAATGTAGATCAGCTGGAAAACTGTCCACTGTACACTCACATTATCAGAGCTTGGATATAAGACGCCTTTGTCAGAGAACAGCTATTTTTCAAAACAATGTATTATATTTAACTCAATTTCCTTAAACAAATTTTCTCAATTACAGAATGATATCCTTGATTACTGCACAGTGTGAAATAAGATTTGACAGAGTTAGCTGCTTCTGTGGGATGTGGGTGCCTCTAGTCAGCTTTCCATTTCAGTGTGTTTTATCACTGCACAAACTTACATCCTCCAGAAAGTAATTTTCCTAGAAATTACAGAAATTGTAGTTCTCAGGATCTTCACTAAATATGTACAATAGCTGAATTAAAATTTATATTTGACTGCAATTTCCTAGTCCTTGTGATAAATGACATTGGGCTACTATGAAGGACTAAATTCTCATATTCTGCACAAGAAAAAATTCAATGGATCTTAGTCCAGAACATTCTAAAAATGCTCAGTTTAAATATGAAGAAACATTCATGGAAGAGTAATATTTGTGGAGCAGTAACAATCATGCTAGCCTTGTAATATAAATGGGAATTTCTACTTCCGTTTTATGATATTTTAATTGAAGAACTAAATACATAGAAAATTTTTGAAGAATGATGTTAATAAAAAATGTTGATGCCACTCAACTAATTAAATTTATATTCTGGAGCCTAGCAGGTGTCGTATTTTTTTTTTTTAGTGAGTAGAAACAGAGCAGAGGAAAATTTTTAGGTTTTTCAATGCACATATTTACCTACTAGGAAAATATGAAGATCTAAATTAGTCTAAAATTAACTGTAGCTTTAATAATTTCAGAAGGTAATTGACATGTATGATATAACAGAATAATAATTGACAATGTCAAGCCCTGTATAGCAGTGCCTTTGCTTTTTGAGGATTATTTATGGAATTTTATTAATATAATATTCTAGTTTCATTTTGGAGAAGAAAATCAGGACATCTGAGTCATCTCTTTCATGCTGGTAACGTCATAATTAAATCCTTCAGAAGTGTATTGTTACACTGGAAATAACTTATAATACATTAGTAGCATTTGTAACAGAGTACTGAGCAAAGCTATCAGGGGGACATTTTTTGCCAGTTTTCATTGACGAACTTCAGAAGTGTATCGGGTAGAATCAAACTGGTTAAACTTTATCTGATTAATGACACATAGTTAAATCAGATTCTGTAACAAATTTTCAATTATACAGGTACAAAATGGTTTTACAAGAGGAAAATACAGAAGAGAATTCCAGGTTACTGAAAAAACCAATTCAAATGAAAGGGAAAATATCACACATATAAAAAAATTGGGGAGGCAAAAGACCTAATTCAGATGCAACAAAATAAAAAAAAATCTTTAAATATCCATTTTCCCTACACAATTATACAATTATTTTCTATATATTAACTTTGAATTAAAAATCAAAACAAAACAAAACAAAAAAATCCACAGCTGACAAGCTCTATTTTGGTTCTTAAGTGAAGAGACATTTTTTCATTAGAGAGGAAAAATTCTGCTTGCATGAGAAAATGGTACTGCCTGGTAGGAGTTAGTTTTAGTGGAAAAGAGAGATAACAGAAGAAAAAAAAAGAAAAAAGCCTGCAGAGGCCTCTGTGCATCCTAGGCACCCAGAACTAAAAATGCTTTCAGATCTGATCTTTTCTCATTGAAACCTTGTGTGATTCTTCACTCTCCAAGCAGCCTCTTCTTGCTAGTTTGAGTTTGATAAATGAAACAAGTGGTTACATGGTTGTATTAGACAAAAGAGGTATGGAAACCTAGCAGGTTTGCGCAGATTTCAGCAGTTCCTAATTAGAAAAATAGGAGAAACCATTTCACACGACACAGCAAACCACAACCATTGAAATCAGTACAATTCAGCTTCCCTGAGTCTGTGAGATCTCCTGGACTTGCAAGGAAGATCACCCAGACCCACTCCTGCCTCTTTTTTCTTGTGGCACTATACGAAATTAGTTTCTCTGAGGTGCAACCAACAAAAATCATTGAAACAGTAATATATTGTGATTTCTGCAAAGGGACAGTGCACTTACTAATATGTTCTAGTACTAATACGATACACAAAGAGCTGTCTTCCTTTGAAGCACTGCTGTCCTCCTGCTGTGTCTGATTACAAAGAAGCTTTTATTCTTTTTCTGGTAGCTTTTGTAAAGCTCTAATGTTGCCATGTTCTGTCATATGCTGTCGTCAGCCAGAAAATGGTATGTACTGTGCAGTTGATCCCAGAAAAAGTATTAAACACAAAAAGTATTAAATATAAAAATATTAAAGTTGACCCCATATACTGTATTTAACATAGGTACAAAACCATCAGAGCTCAAAATTTTTTTACCAACTAAACTGAAATAAAATTGCACATGTAATTTGAAGATGTCTCATATCCTAATCTCAGAAATCTGAGTCTCTGGGATCTCCAAATTTCAAGATTTGTCTAATCTAGCAGTACTTTTCCTGACCACAAATATCAACACATCTTCAGAATGTCAGCAAAGACCTCCTACAAAATGTTTTCCTTTGGTTTCTTTTTCTTGATGAGTATTGAAATCTACTTTAATGCACCAATTTTCACTAAAAAGCTTTACAAATACCAGCAGAATTTACAAAAGCAGCACAGTGATCAGCAATAAAGCCCTTACAGATGTATTTCTATGTCCACAAAGGAAGCAGCTGTTTGTTGAATTTAGGATAATGAAATCTTCTTTGACATACAGACTTTGAACAACAACATATTGGCTTGCCCAACGTGTATCAACAATTCTTGTTAGTTTTCATAGCTTCAAGGCTTATCAGACCATTTCTCTGCATTTCCCTGAACAAAGTTTGAGCCGCAGATGTTGGAAGGGAAACAGACGGCAAATACGCTGGAGAGCATAATAAATCCCCAGCTTCCAGTGTAGACTTTGTCTATGTCCACTAAAACTGTATTCAAACAGTGAACAAAGTAAATAGCAAGTGGAGTTTGTCCAAAAATAGCTCTAAATGCTGTCAGTAGAAAAGATGTTAGTGATAGCTACATCATCCCCTTCTCGGCTTCCACAGGTCTACAAGGGGATTCAAGTTCATAAGTGTTTTCTCACTAAGGGAAACTTTTTCACAAGCTGGGTGACCCTCAGTACTGAGCAACAGGAACTGCTCTGCTAATATGGTTGCATGAAAGGGGGCATGGCTTGAAGGTTATAGGCAAGTTCAAAGCACATAACAATTTATACCTGCGATTTAACTGAGCAGCAGCTTTGTAGTTAATAGGCTCCTTCTGTGCTTATTCTGATGCCAGATATTTTGGGGATAGAAATTTGCAAGGTCTGACTTATATGTTGACTTCTCAACATTTTATGTTGTTGTAATTCTTAATCCATCCAAGTTGGACCTGAGATATGAATGGTGTCTAATCTTACAGAATTAGAGTTCATGTCTTACTGTTTTGCTTTCTGAAGCTGACCTTTTTTTCTTAACTGGATCAGTATGTAACAACTGCTTCTTGAAAGCCTTCTCAACCACATGATTCAAAGTTTTTTAAGATTTGAAGCTGTGGGTTTCAGTAGGATTATTATTATTATTATTATTATTATTATTATTATTATTATTATTATTATGAAGAAGAAGAAGAAGAAGAAGAAGAAGAAGAAGAAAAGAAGAAGAAGAAGAAGAAGAAGAAGAAGAAGAAGAAGAAGAAGAAGAAGAAGAATTGAATAATATAGCATTTATATGCCAGGTGTAAGATCTATTTTAAGACCAAAGAAAACAGAATAGTGTTTAACTGATTATTCAGAGAAAGAAATAGAATATAGATCCGGTGTAAAATTTCTTTATTGGTAAGCACTCAAAGACTATCCAGAACAAAAGAAGTCCTACTCACAACATTCAACTTAACTGCCAAAATATGATTTAAATGCAAAGGAATTGTGTAAATATTTCAAAATATCATCTGGGGATAAATTCAGGGATGGAAGAAAGCTAGATTTTGTGAAGCTTTATTTACATATGTAATCATAAATATTTTAATGTGTAATTATATTTCTCATGTAACTTGGAAATTTACTTGTGCTTTTAACTAATAAAGTTTTTGATTATTGAACCTTTGGTAAGCAAAAATATCTGCCTCTAGAGAAATTATATTCTACCCACAGAGTCCAGTTTTGATTTTTGTTTAGCTCCTCTTGATCCATTTTCACTTCATCTGGCAGATGCATAACAAATACTCAGTTCCTGCAAACTAGTTCATCCCTTTCTTTTTCAATGAATACATTTTTCATCCCTAGTCTGCACTCTGTAAAATATATTTAGTCCATCGTGACTCTTCTCAAGGTATTGCATATGCTAAAATAGAAATAGACAATGAGTCCTATTCATTTGTGCTGTATCTCTGATAAGAGACTAGGTTTAGAATTTTCCATGGCAACTAGAATGGCTGAAAGTTCTGCTGACAATAACATGATGGATTCCAGTTTTAGTCATTTAGGAATAAATTTATTGCTTTAAGCTAAGTTACTCCAAAGGTGTCCATTCTTCCACTTCTTAGACCAAGTGAAAAGACCAGTGTTCTACTTGAGGGGTTGTAGCATCCCTGCCTTTAGAAAGAAAAATAATCTTCTGGCTGGGGTGAAAGGTAAAAATTCCTATTTCCAAGAAACACATGGCAGGCACTTTCCAATGCCTGGGGCTTAGGAGGGAAGGATCCAGAGGAATGGATTTTGGGGATGAAGACTTATACATCAACATATATATTTGGGCACAACTTGCATAGTTTATAGAAATGTTTGCTTTGACCAAAACTAACAAATGCTTGAAGTTAGTTGCATGATTAAATTCATCAGAAGCATTTTAAATTCTCTCATACAGCTTATTATTTGCTGGATTGGACTGTTGTGGGAATGAAGGGTAATTATTCATTGCAAATGTATTTAAGGTCCTTCCTGCTATTTGATACCTATGTGTGGTTATGCAGGGTAGCAATTGATTTTTTTTTAATGTAAAAAATTTCCGTACTTTTGATATGAACTGCAAATTATAGAAAAAGCATTAAGCTACACTGCAGTATCAAGTGCAATCACAGATCGACTGACATGTGATATTATCTGAACCTCTCTTCATAAGTTAGTGCAAAAAAGATTAAATAAGTGGGACTGAAAAAAGTGGTTATTTTGAAGGGAGGGAAGTGTGAATAAAACTTATCTACTACAGAATAGCATTCTATTATTTTTGGCATGGTAAACCTAATTAAATAGTTACATTTTAAAATCTTTATGAGAATCTTAATTATTAATGACATCAACAGGCTGAAAAAAATGTAGGTTAGGTGTGGGGAGAGTTTGGCTCTGCAAAGACATTACTTAAAAGCAATTTTTTTTGCGTGACTGAGCACATGTGCACACAGACTGGATAGTGACACTTTACAAGAGGTTACAGTTATAAATTATTGATTAAATGTTGGTAAACACTGTACGCTATTACAGAATCCACAGAGTCCATAGTTTTGTTATAGCTATGTGTAACACCCTCAAGTAATGTACAACCACATATAATTTATGAAAGTAATATCCGTAGTATTGTTTATGATATATATTAATAATTTATTAATCCTTAATGAATTATTTATAAATGAAATCCTAATGGAAGACATGGGTGACTAGTTACTCCATCGCACTAGCTGTATGGGAGGTAAAGGTTGCATGCTTCTGCCTCTCCTTTTTTAACTAGCCCAGTAGTCTTTAGACAAGGCAACACTCACTATTTCCTTACAGGATCCTAGGAAATTAGAAATCAGAGAGAGGCACTGTAAAGAGATTTGCCTGCAAGCAAATGCACGGGATCCTTTTCTTCAATCATCTCCCATATTTCAATAGAGCTACCATAGATCTCCTTCAATGGGAGAAAAAACTCCTTGCAGATCAGTGTGTATATTAACGTGTCCTTATATTGAAGTCTTGATTCTGGGGGATTCTTGTATAGTTTGGTACATCAGATCAACAAAACGTGGGCCATCAATCCTTATGGTATCCACTGGAAAATGGGCAATCAGCAGAAATGAGTGCTATGGTCTAGGTTGCCTTGATATCTAGGAACAGATCCTGGTTTGCAGGATTATTTTTCTGCTCCAAAGCATTTCTGCCTGACAAGGTACAGCTACTTTTGTTTGCAGCAGGCAAGCTCCACTAACTTTCATGCGACAGTGCAGTTTTATTGCAGCTCTTTGCTTCTTTATGCCTGCTGTGAAATCTCTTGCTGAGGCATTGGATACGAGAGTGCCATCCCCATGCATTAATTCTTCTCTTGTTCTTCTGCAGGAAACAGATCTCATTCTGACCTTTAACATCTCAATGCACCGTTCTTGGTGGATGGAGAACGGGCCAGGCTGCACCGTGACCTCAGTAACCCCAGCACCGGACTGGGCACCAGAGGATCATCGTTATATCACTGTCTCGGGGTGTTTCCTTGAATATCAGTACATAGAAGTGGCTCACAGTTCTCTTCAGATCTTCCTTGCAGTAAGTGTTTACAAGTAACTTCAATTCCACCACTTTTTTAGGATTTCTTCTCATCTTTACTGGAATAGTGGATGTTTATGGAATTCATTCACAAACCCTGGCTTATTTTAGTCTAGTTTAGTTATGACATTGGTCTTAGTTTAGTTATGACACTCAGTTGTCATTCAGCCAGTTCAAGATAGCTGCATGCAAAAATTCCCAACATACATATTTATTATTACACTTTGAACTACTGAGAAGACACACTCTGTTTTCCTGATACTATATGTTTTGACATAATAGCAAGTTACAGCTATTGTTGTGAAAGCCAAATGAAATGTGAAATTGAATACAAAAGACAAATGAACAGTAAAAACAGATTCACTGATCAGTTAACAGGACTCAAATCTCATCAATTTGTCTTTAACCATGTTAATTAATAGACACTAGACTACAATGGGAGAGGTTTTCCCTCCCCTCCCAAAAGAGTTGCACTTATATGAAAATCAAAACCCAAGATCTTAAATCTTTTTTAGGAATACAAGAATCCACCGTTGCACTGCAGATTTATAAGGGATGAAAACTGTTTTCTTGGGGGAAAAAATGTATAACAGAGCTCACAGCTATTCAAAAAGTGGGTAGCCTTTCCATCTATCTATTCCCCAGTACTTTTTATCACTCAAGTTTGACTCATAGAAGCATAACTTCATGGAATCATTTTGGTTGGAAAAGACCTCTAAGATCATCAAGCCCAACCCTTAACCCAGCACTGCCAAGTCCAACACTAAAGCCTGTACTTAAGTGCCACATCTTTTAAACACCTCCAGGAAAGACAACTCCACCATCTCCCTGGGCAGCCTGTTCAAGTGCTTGACAAACCTTTTGGTGAAGAAATTTTTCCTAATATCCAACATAAAGTTCCCCTGGCCCCTGGTGCAAACTTGATTTCCATTAATCCAGACCAGGATGCCAGTGGCCTTCTTGGTCATGTGGGCAAGAAGGCTCATGTTCAGTTAATGTGTATCAGCACCTCCAGGTCCTTTGCCAACAAGCAGCTTTCCAACCACTCTGCCCCCTGCCTGTGACAGTGTGGAGGGTTGTTGTGACCCAAGTACAGGACCTTGGAGTTGGCCCTGTAGAACTTCATACAGGTGGCTTTGGCCCATTGATCCGGCCTGCCCAGATCCCTCTGCAGAGCCCTCCTACCCTCAAGCCTTCAAAAATACATAACCAGGCTATTTTTTCTGCCTGTTTTTATTTTTAATTTAATGAATGATGAACAAGAAACTCAAGGTGTATGGAGTTCAAGCTCAATTCTTTTCCTGATTCAACAAGGGGGTTTGTGTGTCTGTGTTTAGAGCTGTGTTTTTGGATAAGTTAATTCTTTTCAAGTCAGAGTAAAGGTTCAGAATAACAAGCCATTAGTAATCTGCTAGCTGTAGCTAACTACATCTTTGTTATATTCCCATTCATGTTACTCTAAATGTGATTAACACAGGTAAAGAGCTCCACAGTGTAAGTACAGGTCAATTTTCCAAACCATGTGCTTGACTACTGATTACATCACTTTCACATTTCCTGTTGTAGCTATTTTTTTCTAATAGAAATGCTAGTGTAAAATCACTCCCATATTAAATGTGATTAAATGGGGAACAGAGGAATTAACTGGTAAAGCTCAGTGACATATAATACAAAATAAGAGGAGCAGATGCTGTTTGTGTCAGGAAAATTAATCCACAAACATCAGAGGTTTATGTCCAAAAAGGAGACAGAGGAGTCCTGTTAATTTATTTGAATAAAAGGAGAGGTCATGGGCATTTCCCATTGGGTCTCTCAAATTGTTAGAGGATTCAGCCTCCTTTTTATCTTAATTTCTTGGCCACATTTCCCTCTCTCTTTCCCCATTGGCTGAGGTACATGAAAGGTACAAACTTTCCAAATCACCTAATACCTAAGACCACCTTCTAATACATACCTCCCCCCTTTCCTTTTCCTTGTGTCAATCAGTGGAATTACTATGAAATTGCATTGTCAGTGGAGTTGGACTAGATTATTTCCAGAGATCCCTTCCTACTCTAACAGTTCTGTGAATCTGTGATTCTGTATTTCCATGGAACAACTCCCTCATTTCCTGCCCTCCCCAGTTCTTGATCAGTATCATAGCTGAATCTGCAAAGGTGAGAACTTAGCTTCATTGCACTTTGACAGTAACAGCTGTTTAAAGGTTTTATGGTAGATGGAGAAAAAATGCATCATTTTGGCCACAACTAATTCAATATTTTTGTTGGACAGAACTAACCCTTAATGTAGCCTGTGCTCACATCTCCACTAGATGCCTCTCTCCCAGGGATGTCTCATTTGCAGAGCTCCCAAGTCTTGAGCATCTGGCCCATCCAATATGCTCTGCAAGGACTGCATCTCTGCCTGTTTTTATGTCTGCAAATTACCAAAATGAACTGGTCTAGTGATGGCATGACTCATATACCCATATGATTCAGACAATAAAGGGTCCTTGTGTGTTTAAAGCCTATTGATTCTTGTTGCTTGCATTAGAGAAGCTATTTCATTTTCAAGCCTACTGGGTTATCAAGGATAGACATCGTTAAATGACTGATCTCTGGAGAGAATTATTCCAGGTAAAGAATGAGGTCAGTGGTACTAATGGGGATTTGATTTGCAACTATTTGAGTTCCGTTCTGTATAGTACTTGCAGAGTGGAGTCTGACTGAAAGTTCCTACCTCTAAACAATAGAAGGTATAGCTGCCACTTCACCATGGGGAGGGCAGTGCTTGGGAGGGACACAGTGCACATTATACACCACTGTTAATCTTGGCATGTAGTGTCAGGGCTTAAGGTAGTCATTGGCTCTGTGTATAAATAGCATCTGCATCCCAGCCTTTTGGCATACATCTGGAAGAGTTATAAGCTGGCAGTTTCTCAAGCACCCACACATATCAATGTCTGATTCTACCTACAGAGCCTATGCACAATTTTCTTCATTTTCACATTTCATTGAAGTCTTGTTTTAAAAGAGAAGGTGAAAAGTTTTTCAGTTCTGACCCTGAACTGCAGTTCAGGTCAGAGGGTTCTGCTTCAAGATCTATCACAATGTTCTTTTGAAAGTCATTTTATCTCTCCGCGCCTCTTTCCAAGTGCAGAAGAGAGAGAAAACCATGCCTAAATTTTTCATCTTCATTTCATAAGACTCTGTACCATTTGCACAGATAGAGATCTCTTGAATCTTTCAAAAAACCCTTGAATATGGGGGACACCCAGTACAGTAAGGTCTATGTGTGGTACAAGGAAATTATAATGTTAATTGCATTTCATACAGAAATTGAGCTCAGATCCTCTGCATCTTTCTTCTGTCTTTATTTTACTCTTTGATTATCCATGACCTGCCCTCACTCCCACAAGTCTGTTCTTGCAAAAGTCAACAAATTAAAACCCATTTGGAGATCAAAAACGATGAAAGTATGCAAATTAGAGATCAGCCTTGGAGATAAGTGTAGCCGAATTACATATCTATTTGCCAACACAGGATTAAAAGTATTTAGTATGCTTGTCTTTTACTTCTCGCACACTCAAAAATCTATTGATTTTAGTGGAGATAAGTGCCTGAGGTATGGGAATAAGATTAATGTGAAGGCATCACCTTATCCAGTTTGGGTTTTAGTTATATAGCCCTTGAAAAGATGAACTGTTTAATATTATTCCAGTAAAGCAAGTGGAGGAAAAGCATTGCTTATGTACTGCATCTGCATTATTGATGGTAATTTACATACCAAATAAATAAAACCATAAGTAAACTCTTACATAAAAGTATTGACCATTTTCAAAGTGTTCCTGTCCACTGATTTTTATGTGCTGTATATTAGTCTTAATTTTGTTTTGTTCCTTCCTGTATTTGTACTTGAGTATATGCTTCATGCTATCATTAAAATTATTATTTCATGCTTCAAAATTTGTAATATGTAATTATCCATCCATAATATTTATGGTAAATGTATACTGTTTGGATTTCTGCAAAGTCTGCATCATGTACAATACTTTTCAAGCCCTGATGCTGTCAGATTGATTTAAATCATCATGAAGCATAACCGTGTTATTAAGATGCAATAGTACATGAAGGTAGGACACCAGCATCACAATCTCTGCTCTGTCGCAGACTTACCATAAGACCTTTGGCAAGGTGCTTAATTCATGCCAGTTATTGTCTGTACTATACAAACAGTGGTTCTTAAATATTTCAGGAAGGTGCTGCCAGTATAATTCCATTAAACATCGCAGGTAATCTAATATTATGGAAAGGTGGTCTGTATATGTATTTAAGCACTTAGAACAGTAGAATAGCATTTACGTTCCCTGCTTCTCTTAAGGATTAATAATTAGAATACAATAGTCTTAAAATCATTAATAATAACATAGCACAGGTGGCATTAAATAACTCTCGTGCTTGGATGGAGAGATAGGAATACTCAGTACAGGTGTACTTCTACAAGAATATATTTACTGAACTGCCTACCCGTGTTTTAGAACTCCATGCTCAAATATGTTACTCAAACACTTAAAGGCCCTCAACGTTGCTGAGGAAATATGACTGGAAAATAAAGCAGTGGTTCCCATCCAAAAGAACTAACCTTCAAAGTATAAAACAAGCCAGCCAGCCCATATGGAAAGAAATGGAGGAAAAGACAGGAAGAGAGAAAGGGAATACTAGTTTGAAATTTCACTGGACCTCCTGTTTGACCATTGTCAGCTTTCCTGCAGGCATGATAAAAAAGTCCTATGATTCAGAATGGGTAAACTTCTGAAAATTTTTATCTGCTGGAAAACTATCCTAAAAAGCAGCAAAAGACAGAAGTGTGTGAAAGTTTGAAATTTAGGAAGTAACTGACAAGAAGCTGGTGACTCATCAGCAGTGCACACACATACTGACAAGAAGGGACAAGCCAGGTGGGACAGGACACAGAGAGTCTTGCAAGAGAATGAAGTAGTTGAATTTCACTGGAAGAAACAAAGAAATGGAGGAAGGAAAATAATCTCAGCAGTGGGAATTTCAAGAGCAAGGAGAAGACATGGCACAGGAGGAGAGACGCTCCTCAGAAGGTGAGCCTCACAAAGTGAGGGACCAAGAGGTTATCAGCAGGACACCAAAGGTTAAACAGAGAGCTTGTAAAGCTCCCGCATTTACAGCAGGAAGGCAAAACAAGCCTTCTGCAAGGGTAGTACATTTGATCTCTCTCTCTCTTTTTTTTTTCCTCCCTTATGGTTTTCATTTTATTGTTATTTGGGAAGATATTGATAAGACCTGAGCAGACAAAAAGGCCAGAAGTTCCTCCAGATAAACCAGTAAATGATAGAGCAAGACTAAAAGAATCAGGCAACAGATATATCAGCAGGACAAGACTGCATGATAGGAGGAGAGGCAAAACAACAAAGGCAGAGGAGACGAGGGAAGTAGTCACAGTGAATGCACGGGGAAAAAAAAAAAAGCTGTTTAACTAATAATGTCATTAGTAATGAGGCAAACAACAAAAGAGTATTCCTGTGTGTCCCAAAATATTCACAAGTGGAATCAAACACAGAGGATAGCCCTGGCTAGTCCAAGTTGAAATGCTAAAATTAAACAGGCAAGTCCCTTTGACGGAGCTGCAAAGGAACAATCCAAGAACTTGTACTGTGCTCAGATGGGTAATACTCGTCTTTTAGGAAGAGTCAGCAATTGATGTAGCCCTTGGGTTCTGCCAATAAACCAGTATATTCCACTCCTGTGCTCAAAATACATACAGTGTGAAATTCTGGGGGAAAACAAAATGCAACAAAGCTCTTGCAAAACATCAAATGCAGCAGTAAACATAATGCTGTGTTCTTAATTTTCCAGCCCTTTTTACCCAATATAAAGGTCTTCCCTTGTGCAGGGAGCACATCTTTCACATAAAAGCCCATTCTTAGATTTGTCCTTGCTAATTTTGTTCCTGCACCTCCCTTCTGACAGCAGCCTCCACCCCTTCTACCTGCTTATACTCATACACATACCTTGCACATCAGCTGTCTCTTCCTGTACTTTTGGAGTGGTGAGAATATTTATATGTGAGAAAGGAGATGAGAGCTCATGTAATTAAGTTTTGACTCTGAACCTAATGGAGAAAAATAACATTATTTAATTAAGGCAAAGTTCTTTTCTAGGGCAATGCAATGGTTGAAAGAAAATTGATTCTTAATGATATAGATTGGTACTTTAGAAAGTCTTTTTTCACTGTGGGACTGAGAAAAATCAGCACAATGTGAAGAGGATATTAATCATTGTAAAGTGTTAACTTAATAACACAGTCGTTCCATGTTAGCAGACAGGCATGAGGTTCAGGCATCTTTTACATTGGCTCAGAACATAGTATATTGCTGTTTCTCTGTTTGACAATAATGTTAATGCATATGTCATTTGTATTTTGAAAGATTGCTATAAGAGATTTTTTTATGTCTATATGTATTATCTGTTATTGTTTCTATCAAATTTTACCTGTGTTTCTTCAGTACTTCTTGCAGAAAACTGAATTTTACACATCAAAGCATAAATGTTTTTCATAATGAGTAGGGAGCTTTGTCAGTAGAATTGTATTCATTAATTTCTAAAAACTTCCTTTCTTAATGAGCTGTGTTTGTAAAAAGCTAAGCTATATAATGCTGTGAAAACAAGTTTTCTTCAACTCAGAAGAGAGAATTCAGCTTTAAACAGCCTTACCAGACCAAGGCTAACAGCATTGTCTCTGAAAGTTTTATTTCCCTGGTGGAGAGAAAGCCAACAACATGAGCTGAGACTGGCAGAAGCAGTGCTGATTCTCACAGATGTTCTTGCACTAGCAAAGGCAAATAGCATATATGGTTTTTTTTGAGCAGGGTTGGAATTATGAAAACAAAGAGTTGAACATTGGACTCATTACTTTGAGGCCTGAGGGAATTTTCCTGAGAATTTGTTTCGACCATCTCATATGTATCCCTTCACACAGGGGACTCCGATCTGTGATTCTGGCTGACCCTGTAGTGATATGATAGAGCAATGAGATTATGGATCCCGAGGTTCGGTGCCTCATGGCCGTCCTGGGGCTATGTGATGTGGGTGGCGCTGTGCTGACTGGTGATGCTTTCTTGCTGACTTGCTTCCTCCCATAGCTGGTATTTAAATTATTCCTCAGTTCTGGTACTGGCATAGTCCTGTTTTTATCTCACTGTCATAGCATGAGAGCTGCATGTGAACATTTTCCAGCTATACATAGGTCAGATGACTTGGACTGGGGCCTATTTACCTAGTCTTGGTAAGCCTCTCTCTTTGAAGAGATTCTGGATAAAAAGCCTAGTCCATTTGATTTTCCCACTACACAAAGGAATTTAGAAGGCAGAAAAAGCTTATTACACTTGTTTGAGGTGTAAGAATAGTACTGAGAGGAACAGCAATAATAATAAGTAGCACAAGCTTCTGTAATCATAAGTATTCCTTTACAAAATGTAGTTAAACAAAAAGCAATACCTCTTCATACTGAAAACTCAAAGTCAAGTGTCAGGTTCACCAACCCCATTCCTGAGCTGATTCTGAAGGTACAATAAAAATGAGGGCTGCTCCTGGGAAATATTGAAAACCCCATCCACAGTACAGCTATACCTCAGTGTCACCATGTGTGGTACTCCTCCTGATATTACAGTACTGCCTGGTTCTGCTTTATACAAAAGCAACATTTGCCATTTTGCTTCATATCCCAAAAAAAGCCCCTCTAGTTCTGGAAGTACAAGGACTCAGTTCATGAGTTAAGGTGATTTTTGTCCTGAATATAATATAGAGTCATAAAACATATAGCCAACTTCCTCATTTCATTATGGAGATAAACATATTAAAAAAAAAATAAACAAAAAACAACCAACCAACCAACCAACCAACCAAAAACTGCCAAAAATACCAGAAAAAGCCAGAACTATGATTTTTTTTTTTCTCAAATTTACCTGGTATACTTTAGATAGTATGCTTCATGTTTCATTTTTGTGTGCTGTTAGCACAGCTTCCTGAGTAGAAGATGAACTGAGCACATAAAAGTAGTGTTATGAAAACATAGAATTAACTCTTTTGCAGCTTTAGTCATGACTATTTTGGTCACAATATCATGGTTCTGAAAATCTGGTCTGTAAAATTCACCAAAGATGAACAATGTGAGCATCTGTAACTGAACCTGTATAGAAAGCACTGATCAATGATAGATTCCCGAAATTCTATAATACAACTTGAGTGCTTCTGGTGGCTTTAACTACCCCATTAAAAATAATAACTAAGTCTAAGGAAAATAAAAATCTAGAAAGTATTTAAATATTCCTGATCTTTAGTGTGTGTATGATAAAAACAATTATATGACATTATGAATTCTGCAACTTTTTCCCTATTTTCTAGCACAGATGGCAGAACAAAGCTTTTGCCTTACAGAAAAAAAAAAAATAAAGTACCTTGCTTTCATGCAGCTGTATATCCTAGAACCCTTGGAATAAGTGAGCCAGGCCAAGCTAAAGGGGTCAGAAAACTTCTCGCAATATTTTTGATAACTTGAGTTTCTCTTGCAGTCTCAGAATCAGAGCTGATTAGGAATTTTCTGAAGGAACATAATTCTTTTGAAAAATGCATCACCCTGAAATATTTTGTCTTAACATAACAGTGTCATGATCTTCATTTAAAGTGCAAGCAAGTGATCTTTAACATAGTACCTGGTTTTCTGGTAGATTTTTTGGCTGGCTGCTTGGGCTCTGGACTTTTATAGTACATTTATACTTGGACAGGGCGCATCCTAAAACCTGCAGCATGATTATTCATAATGCTTGACTTTTCCTGCAGTCTCTGCCATGCATTCAGCCCAGACCAGTATCACTGTCCCAGACTCTGTTAGGCCATGGGTACAGGGGAAGCACAAACCAGGGAGCATCTCTGATAGCCAGTTTGGTTCTGCTCAACTTGTTCTGAGGCAGAAAAGGAGTTTGTTTGTGTGAACATAAGCTGTGCTATACCATTTGGCCTCTAGGTCAGAAGACAGTCTGTAGGCTATTTCAGTTGATACTACGTCTATATACATTTCTGTATGTTCACAATGTCATGGCAATTGCACACTGTGTTCCCTGGACATTCAGCAATACCAATGATGTCTTGATCTCCAGCTAGTGTTTGAGTCATGCTGTGGACTCTGACCTTGGAGTTCAGGAAGGAAACATGAATTGGAGTCCTAGTACTGGGAGAGGGAAGTTTCTCATATGTCTAAATTTTTTAGTGCTTATGTAACATATGAAACAATATATGCAATAAAGATCCTCTGTAGACATGCCCTAAGGATTCTTGGCTCTCTGACTTCTACAGTGCTGCAGTTCTAAGGAAAATGGAGTCTGAGATTAAAAATTGAGGTTTTTTGTTGTACATTTTCTGAAATTTCCACCTGAAGCCTAGATTTTAAGTGAGAGGTAATATTCATTAATGAAAAAGTCATTGTTCCATCCAACTGAAGAAAATTCTTTCCCTTAAAATCAGTGGTTATCTGGTCTTTGCTTTTATTCTCACTAGGCATAGACAATTCTCACCACTTCTTTAATAGATGTTATCTTCAGCAGCGGTTGGTCAGGTAGGGAGCACATAAATGCACCTCTGATGTGTTTGGGGGGCTTTCAAGATGTGCCCCTGAGCAGCACCTTTCACCTAATCTGCAACACTATTGAGACATCAGTTTTGCAGTACCCAACTGCTTGAAACTGACTGGCGTAAAGTGATTCATATTTTCATAAACCATTGGAGCATTGTTTTTTTCCCAACAGGCAGCATTCTTTTAAACTCTACCTTTGAGCTTTGTCAGCCTCTATTCTGGTCTGAGCACAGAAAAGGAAATAGGATTTCTTAATGTATACAATTTAATAATGAAATGTTCTTTCTTTTCCTCTGCTTTATTTTACTTCTGTATGTCCATGTTTTCTGCAAACAGGTTGATCATGTGTGCATAATCACAACCAGAGGAAAAAAAGGCATCTACAATGCCACAGGAGCATTTTTCTCCCGGTAACAGTTGTTTCCATTGGTGGGAATTCAACATTGCCATGACAGAATTTATTTTTTCCTTATATGTTCACAATGATCAAGTAGTGACATCTGGAATCTACCCCAGAGGTTCAAGTCAATAAAATATTAATATCTGCCATTTCCAGAAAGAAGGTTGTAACAAGAACATGGCAGAGATATCTCTGACATTATGGCAGTATTGTTTTGTACCTATTAGTTAAGTGTTTCCTCTTCCACATAATCTTTTCCTAAGGATTAGAAATAATAAATCTGGGACTAGGATGTAATTCCCTACCTTCCATTTAAGTAAACTGCTGTTCAGATAGCCCTGTTTTCTGGGAGTGCTCTGGGAAGTGGCTACTGACAAGGGACTGGATCCTCAGCTCCTCCTCGCCCACTCCCATGGAAGAACAGCTCCAGGAGGAGCTGGACTGACTGCACACATCTGATTCACAATTAAAGCCAGGCACAGAAATTAAGACAGTGCTGGGCAGCCTCACCTGAAGCGCTCACCATTTTACCAAGAGATTATCACAGCTTTCCTTAGTAATTCAATTCAGTCATGACAAGCAGAGAGAACTGGAGAAAGAGAAGCACTGTCAAGCCTTGCTTTAGACAACTCCATTATTCCCATTCCTCTCATTCAGTGAATAAGTATTAACAGTCACTTATGCATAAGAAAAAATAATGAGGTTTAATGAATCTCCAAAGATCAGCTACTTCATAAAAGCAAATGCCACGCTTTTATCAGTAAAAGTCCTCCAAGTCCAATATCAGCAGCAGAGGGAATTTCTATTTTAAAGCAAATTGCACCCAGTTTCCGTAAATTATCATAGAATGATTACTCAACTTTTATCCAGTCAATGTTATGCCTCCCTAGTGAACCGGTTTATTGTCAGTATGTCTGTTTCAAAACATGTCTTCCCTGGAAAGCACTCTTTCATTGAGCTTCTGCCACTGGAAACAGGCAACAGCTTGAAACTAGCAGCTGCTCTCGAACAAAACAGGTAGAGAGGCAGAAAGGCTGCTGAATCCATAACATAAGCACTTCATGGCATAATTACAGTAATCCCCAGAATGGTCTGTACACACAAAATGCTATATGTTTTGGACAGAGGAAGTGTACATTAGCAAAATCATAGTATAACATAAGCATTTTCCACAGTAGTCCTGTTAGCTTGAAATTGATTTTTTTTTTACTTTGGAAATTATCACTGACAGAAGATAATATTTGCATGGTCAGCTGGTTTGTTTAAAGGAGATATAATTAATATCCTGAAGGGGAAGAGCAAGTAATAGAAAGGTTTGGGGGGATTTTACAGTTGTAACTGTATAATCTTATACTGGTGCATCCATTTAACCTTTCTTTGGTATGCTCTTCTTTCACCACTGGATGTAATAGCAATTCTGTTTTTTAAATGTCTTCATTTGACTTTGAACAGGTTAATAGGGTTTATTGCTTCTGCAGCCTGCCTAC
This sequence comes from Donacobius atricapilla, assembly GCA_013397315.1. Classification (NCBI taxonomy): domain Eukaryota; kingdom Metazoa; phylum Chordata; class Aves; order Passeriformes; family Mimidae; genus Donacobius; species Donacobius atricapilla. The sequence goes on from WBMY01003593.1 coordinate 360,402, forward strand.
ACAAAACAGATTGTCAATATGGGCAATCCTTTGTGGTCTGCCAGGAAATAATAGACTGCTTTCTCCATCCCTGCTTTTAGGAAGTGATTTAGTTTCCTGAAGATTTAGGTACAAAAGGGAGAAGGAGGGGGCAGGTAGTTTTTCTGTGTGAGTCTATCATGAGCTGGCACTGCTAAATAGCCACTTGGCATTTGCTGTATCAGCTGGTGGTGCTTGCCTCGATTTCAGATGGCAGCCTCCTGATTCTCCATTAGAGGTTCCTGCAGAAAATTTCCTGTGGCTAGGTAGCAATGGTACAAAATACATAACCCAGATACATTTCAAAGATTGCGGCAGACTTTTGCAAACATTTTCTGTTACAAACTGCATGAATTGATCTCATCCTCAAAAACATTAATCTGCTAAATCATTGTTTTGTACTCTGTCTGAACCTACATTTTAGGTTTCAGTGGCTTTGTGTTTTGCAAGCATCGTTCTAAAATCACTTTTTATCATAAGAAAAGGATTTTTCCCCCAGGCTGTTTATTCATTTTTGCCATGATTATTGCTCCTTGCTGCAACCATCAGAATATAATAATGCAGCAAATTTTACAGAAATGTGAATTACATGAATGAAACATTGTCATTTTAAAAGTATCAGATCTTTACAAATGTCTTCTGTACATGAGTTATGAAGCTCTGACTGACTGGAAGAGGTTAGTTACATTAAAAATGATTATACTGATAATATCTGAGACATAGGTAAGCAATGCATCCTGCATTTTAAGTCTGTTTTTGATTCTGGAAGTAATACTGCTATGAGAGATTCACCATGAGGATCCTAAAAATTACCAGAAGTAGTAATCTTTTAATGCTATGATTTTTAAACATGGGGATGAACCAAATCCCTCCAGAGTACATTGTATTTTCTATCCTGAAAAATATCCTTTTGTGTAAATGTAGCTGTATGTAAACCAAACCAAACCAAAGGGAAAAAAAAAAAAAAAGAAACAAACAAAACAAAAACAAAAACAAACAAACAAAAAAAACCCCAAGCACAGAAACACAAAAAACCAACAGGTTTGTTTCCAGAGTCATATGAAGATATGATCCTTTTGTGCACTTACTGGGAATTGCCTTGGATGGTGAGATCCGTAACTAGCAAGAATTCATGAACTCCCAGAAAAACAAAATTAATCCCACCTATTTCCAGACAAGGGATTTCTAGAAAAGGGGAGCCACAGATTACAGCTGACTTCAGTGGACTGAAAAAGCACTGTGTACTCGAGCAAGGTTTGATCTGAGGAGTTTGCTCTCAGAACAGGTCTGAACCTGGAGCTGAACTTTGCAAAGGTGTCTCCCTCACCTCTAATGCACCTAGGTGCAACAGTCTCCATTTGATCCATAGCTCCTTAGAGAGCTGGATTCAGTGCTCAGAGCTTTGAACAAGTCCCAGGGGAAATTTTGAAGACAGTGTGAAAAACATTAAGGCCATTAGCTGCCTCATGGAGGGATTCGGTGGCATTTTGGAGTCAGCATATGCAGCTGCATAGAGCATTCAGGAGGTTTATAATTCTTCCTTTAACTTCAGGTGTTCAAACAAAACTTCACTGTAATTGAAAAGTAACATTCTTCTGAAAGACTGTTAAAAGTTTTTTTCTCTCCCAAACAGATTGCCAAGTGGAAAAGAACAAGCAATTTTAAACTGCTCAGAGATTACAGACTAACTCCTGGTTTGTGCACACAAAAGTGTGTTTATCATCACTTCTGGAAAGCCAAATATTTTTAAAATTTTATTTTCAATATCTTAGGGAAGTGTACAAGAACCTGCCATTCTTTTCCAATATCCACAATTACCTTCAAAACCCATTCTTCTGATGATCTTTAAAATGGCTTCTAAGAGTCTTTTTGATTATAGATGAATTTTTAATATGAATCCTAGGATCTAGTATTTTTCTATACAAAACATTTAGCAAATCAGAGACTCACATGGTGAGTAATATTCAGATTTTTCAAAAGAATGTCTGATAGACAAGTTTCACATGAAAATGAACTGTCAGCTGTAAATGGTGAACGTCTGCATTGCTAAACTATCCAACATTTGTCCCTATAGCTTGCCTACTGAAATTTGAAAATACACCCTTAGTTCAGTTAGCATTTTCTTATTCTAAATTTAAAGTTACTACTTGTGTTGTTTGTTACAGTTGTTTTTGCTTGATTGTTGATGCTGTTGTTGTAATTTGATTTTATCATGCAGAATTCTTGTCACTCAGTTTGATCACTTAGGCTATCAAGTATCATTCAGGGTGAAATCAAAATCTAAGTATATTATCACATCAGATTGTTTTTGCAGAACTGCCATCATATTCTACAAATTTATGTTTGTTTACCAAAGCTACCTTAGTGTTCCAGATACGTGACATGGCATCTATTGAGCATTACTGAGCTTTATGTGAGCTGTTAGAATTCAGTACATTTGTTTGATTTTTCTTTTCCCCTTCATTTAACATAAATGGCACTTGTCAAAATTGCAACCTGCTAACTTAAATTTGGGCATCATTCAGCCAGCCTCCACACAAAAAAAAAGTTCTTTGGCTTTACTTCATGCAATCTGGGACCTTTGTTTGCTCTCCTTCTTGACAAATGGCTGCACCAAAGCTACAGAGACAGACAGACAGACGTGGAAGAGCACACAGCAATTTGTAACATGCATGACTTGGATTTTTTAATGCCATCTCAGTAATAATACACCTGTGACTAAAGCAGGTAATTGGAAGTGGAGAGGATGCATACAGACAGATGGATTAAGACAGCAGTAATTGTGCTTTCACTTGATTATAATATTAACAGGCTCCAGGTGATTTCTATTTTTCACAGCATCAGTCATCTCAACAAATCCCAGCAGGCTTGGAAGCAGGCTAGAGATGCATCCTGTTTTTCATACGAACCTGTTTCCAGCATGAGCACTTAAGAGAGTTCTTCTGTCAAAAAGCAATTAGCTTCTGCAGTCTAGGGTGCTACTTAGAATATCCAGGCTCATGTGTTTCATCATAAAATTGACCTTTTTAATTTTTCATGCCTGAGATTCCTCACTAAAAGAGTAAGCATTAAAAAATACAACCCTAGAGAAAATACTGAAGGCACATGTAGAATTTATTAAAGGATGTCTGGCCCTGATGTGCTGCAGATAGGAATTCAATCTGAAGATAATAAATATGAAGTATGCATTATTGTGTGCTTAATTTTTAAGTAATTGGTGTCATTATGTAGCATAATTATACCAATTACATAAAAAGCATAGGAAAGCAATATGTGCTACATTTACAGGCTCACATTTCTCCTGCAATAATTGCTTTTCCACACAAATAGTGTCTGCTTGCTGATACCTTTGAATAAAGGTGCGAAAATTATCCCAATGTTTCAGAGTTTGTTCTGCTTCTTTAGTAGCAGTGCCTGTCTTGGTAATTCACTTTTTGACAAAATTTTGCACCATTTTCATGCAATGGAGGCTTTCAATTGGCATTGACATTCAGGATAAGCAAAGAAATACCTCTTTTTCCCAGGCAAAAATATTGAGTAAAAATATTGCCAACATCTTCCCTCCACATCTGGGATCTATCAAGTAGGAGAGTTTCAATAGTGCAAGAGTACTCAACATTTAAAGTATAAATAGATGTTAAGCTTTAGGCAGAAGCTGGCATAGTTTTAGAAAAGTACTTCATTATTCTGTCTCTAAAATTTAGTAGCAAGTTTCACTCACATCTCTACTGTTTAGACATAAAGAGAACATGACAGCATCTTTAGCCCTGCTTGGAAGTAGCGTGAGGTCAGCTAGGATTCTTGAAGCTGATACCTATTCCAACTTACAAACTAGTATGCAAGACCTCTACAAAAATGATCCTCTGCTGTAGCAAGGTAGAGAAAGTGCAGAGAAGAGCAAATGGAGGAAGCAAGAATATGCATCAATGCAACATCCATACATGTCTCTGTGTGCATGTATGAATTGACTGAAGCAGAATTTGCTGCAGTGCATGCAGAGGAGATCTTTAGCCAGTGTGCTGTAGAACATTAGTATAGCATGCCAAAAAAGTTGTCAACATTTATGCCTTGTGTCACTCATTTGTCTGCGTTCAGCTTCAGATCCAGTCTCTGCTGTCCCAGTAAGAAGTTGTAGAAAATCAGCAAAGACATTGTTTTATAGACATGATATAGACATCAGAATAATTCAGGGGTCCATCAGCTTCAAAACCCAATCTCTGAAACTGCCAATGAACAATGTGACAGAATAATCTGGAAGTTAACTCAGTTCCCTAATCAATCCATTTGGTCAATTACGTACTCTGGTCTGAATGATGACACATGAGAAATATTTTTTGCCAGAGGAGGGGCCATCCTTTAAGAAAGTATCAAATTGTTTTATTTTCCAGGAGGAAGGAAACAAAACAAAAATAAGCAAAACAGCTAAAAGCCACAGGAAAACCCATCCATTCTGTGCCCTTTAATCACTTGAAAGTTGTCTTCTCACCTCTGAAACTTTTCCATGCACACTAGGCTACTTCTTTTCCCTTTGCTCACTGGGGATGCTCTAGCTCATTAAATTGTATGTCCTCTTTCTATCATTTCCTAAGAATTCAGTTTTGCACTTCTAAACTTTATTTCTTTAGCCTTTCTCTTGTTGTCTTCATTCGTAATGGAAAATGATGTTTTTTCTTTCACCTTTCACCATCTTTGCTGAATCACCCTAAAACCTTACATTTATCTTAAAGCTTTTGAAATATTCAAATTTATGTAAAGGATTTTGACTACGAGCACCTTAATCTTTTTCCTTGTCATACAACTTCTACTTGTTTTCTAACCATTCCACTCCATTTAGAAACTACTCTTTTTCCAAAATCTGCTTTGGAACTCTCTGCTGTCTCGTTCTCATGGCAAATATTTCTTCTCAGCTTTTGCTCCATGCTGTTTTTACTGTGCATGTTTGTCTTGTTATTTAGATGGTAAGTCCATTGGGGTACATGATGTCAGTTTGTTTATGTTTATAACACTCAGTGTAATATTATTGCCCTCCTGTAAAGCAATAGTGAAGTCACATTAAGACTGGTAAGTCAATTTGAAGGAAAGCCTCCAATGATTAATGAACTTGTCAAATCAACTAGGACACCTGCTAATCATTTTTGAGGTACTGACAAATATAACAGCTGTTAATTATACCAGCTGTAGCCTGCTTAGTGCTCAAGCAGCTTTACTGTCATTAAAATAGCAAGAGTTTTCTGAAAGTTACTTTGTCAATGTTTCCGTCCCTTCACAATACCTGCTGCAATAAGAAATATATTGTACAGGATTTTGCTTGTTAATGAGTTATTTAGGTTTAAGCTCTCACAAGCTTCACTGTGAGGAGAAGCACAGACAGACACACAGGGTTGAAGCAGTCAACAGAAGAAAGCACTGTACTTAGAAAACTAATTTTCTTCTAAGTATGGTAGATTGCAGCTCTCTGAAGCAGAGTCCTTGCTTTCAAAAAACCAATTTCTGGCAGATTGCAGAGGTTATTCCCCTTTGGTTTTCCAGCATCAGACAGGAGATTGGAATGGTGGACCCTCTCTCAGGGGGCCAGCAGCTTCACAAAAAAAACAGATGGGACCTGACAGGCTATTTCCAAGAGATGGAGGCTCTGAAGCAGGAAGCAGGGATGCCTGAAAGACTGTAGGGAAAGCAGCTTTTAAACTGTGTGAATCAAGGACTCTTTTGACAGGAGGCAGCAACCGTTCACAGGCTACCAACTGTCCTCTTTGTTATGTGACAGTCTCACCAGTCAAAAGCTGGGCTATGAACTGCGAATTATTTGGTTAGGGTAATGTTCGACCTGTGCAACACAAGCTGTCTCTCCATGCTTTTGACAAGAACCATTTGTTTTGCCTTGTCAGTGGGTGTGCCTCCATCAGTCTCCAGCCCCACCTCACCAATGACATCCTAACCTCCTCATTCTGAGCTGGTATTTATGTTTCACCCACAAGGGACTTGAAACATCCCACTTTTTCTTATTTCCTACAAATATTAAACTAAAAATAAACTATTTTCTGAAAATACTTTAAATTTAAACAGTTGGAGATTTACTTCTGAGAACCTTTGAAACTCAAATCTCTCATCTTGAAAATGTACTTGAGTGTTTGCAGAAGATGCACAGTGCATCTGTCAGAAAAAGGCTGTCCCTTAGGAGCTAGCTCTGTGCTTTGCAGGCATGCAAGCAGGTACTTCTCTTCACCAGCTGCAGGAAAGTGTGCCAGCTTTTTAGCAACTGATAAGAATAAGCTCATCAGTTAAAAAAGAAACAAAACAAAACAACAAACGAACAAGAATGCTGGACGAAAAGGGCTGATATGCAGGTCCTGATCTAGTTTGCTGAACATTGGTGCTAAGTCTTTAGTTATTGGACAACGATAGAAAGAAACATACTCCAGAGGGCCACTCAGTTCTTAGATACTCCTTCTACTTAAAACAGAAATGTACTGAAAATGCAGATATAGGTTTGGGCCATGGCTCACATGCAAGACAATATGTTTGGGCTCTTACTCAGTGCAGGAAAGGACTTGCAGAGATTGAGGTCTTTTCTGGAAGGGAGGTGTGAAAATCCACACTGAAACAGGTGGTCATTTCAAACAATTGTCTTGGAGTAGGTGCTTTCCATCCTTGACAAAAGGGAGATGGAATTAAAACCTCACCAATGCAGATGGGTCTAAACACGGCCTGATCCCAATAAGTGAAAGTTATAGCAAAGGCCATGAGGTGATTCTGCAGCTTTAAGTTTCCTCCTGTCTTTGTGTTCCTGGGCTGTGGCAGGGTCTGATGTGACCCCCATGGAAACACTGCCGATGCAATGGATGCCTGAGAGCTGGTCTATGGGCGCAGCACTGGCAACTCTGCCACCCAACCTCTCTTCAGGGTTCTTAGAAAGCAACTTTATCATTGTGCCTTGCTGAGCTATTTCTGACACAACCAAAAGCCATAATTAGGGTCAGACAGCTTTATGTCTTGTCAGACAACATTATATCTTGTACAGATTTTCAATATGTTTTTAAGCAGCTTTCTGTCTTCCAGGAAAGGCACTTCACCCTAATATAATTAATACAGTTATTGCTTGTTGCAATATTAGGAGCAGATTTCTGATCTCTGCTGTCATCATTCACATGTACTTATATGGATTTCAAATATGTAGGAAATTAAAGCCAGCATAATGTAAACATTATGTCAAGTCGGATTTTTGGTGCAAATAAATGTATTTATAGTGGTGCACCCATTCACACAAGGGTATGAATTTGTTCATTGAGTTTTAATTAATAGAATCCTTGCCAATTCCTCTTTAGACCTTTATTATCCCTTTCTTTTAATGCACTTCATTCATCACTTTTAAAAATTAGACCAATTTAGTTGCACAATTTGAATCCATAATTGAATCTGCTAGCTACTCTCAGACTTTACAAGTTAATCAAACAACATAATTTTAAACACATTTTCAATGCATGGGAAAAACCATGTCAGCGACCAACCCCCAGCCCATTTAAAATGGGAAACTCATTCTAAGCCAGGCTCTGTGCTGACTAAACTTCTTCTCCAGACTAAATTTTTCCAATCCCTGATAAAAAGTAATAACATAAGACTATGTGGAAGGATGAATAAAGTATAATTCTAGTGAAGAATGGGAAACAACAAATAAATGGAAAAATCCTATCTGAGATGAAAAAGAGATTTGTAATTAAACATCATAGAACCATATGTCAAATGCCTTCACAGAAAGAGGCAGAAAAGGAAAATCCCAACAGTATCTCAGTGAAAACACCAGCACAACTGCTTCTCCTTACTAGACTTCTGTAGACTCACCAGGGACATCTTACCTGGTCTAGCATTTGACAAGTCTCTTTTACTGTGTGCTGTCACCCAGACAATATTTTTTATTCCCCCATTCTGTCTCTCTCTCTCAGGCTAAAAAAGATATGCATAAGCTACCAGAAAGGAACCCAAGTAAATTAGGCAGGACTGACAGCTATCAGAACTAGTGACTAACTATATCAGAAAGTTGCTTTGTTTTAAGCCCTGATATGTTTGAATTGTACCTTCTGTTAGACTTGCATGGATTTGTGTCAGAAATTTTTTGGAAATTATGACAAGCAAATAAAGTTTCAGCTATATAGATTAAACATTTCCAAGGAGAGGAAGGTGTGAAATAGGAGAAAAGAATATGTGGATTTCCTTGGAATAAGGATATGAAAATTCATGGAATGCCATTATGAATGTCTGTGGTACTACTTTTTTTTCCTGCCCCCAGCTGTGTAACTTTACCAGCAAAAACATAGATGTTCATGTTATTATATTAAAATTAAAATAAAATCTGAAATCTGGTAGGGAAAATTACTTAAGCTATAGCAGTAGAAAACTAGTTTTGTCAATATATTCTACATCTCTTTTAGAAACCTTTGCAGTTGTGGCTGCATTGATTCTCAGTGCAGATATATGCTTCCCTCTTAATATCACGTCTGCTTTTTCCTTACTTGGTTGGCTTATGGGCAAAAATGTTGAGTAAATGCTTCAGTGCAAGCAACATAATCCTTTGCCTTTCCACTCAACAAAAGAAACATTATTTTTAGAGAGTAAAAGAAATAAATTTTAGCAGCACTAGAATGTCTTGCAAATTACAAGTTGTGGCTTCATTGATATAGTTACTATTAACTCTCTGAATTCCTTTCTTAACAGCTTTTCTGGATGGCCAATAAAGCCATCCAACTAATGACCTGTAGATAGCAGGGTGTTACTTGAGACAATACACAGGAGCCCTAGATGTCAGGAAAAAAAGAACTGGAAAAGGAAAGGTCAAGTACTGGCAGTGAAATAAGCAAAATTTCTTTCTGCTGCTCTTATTTCTCTTTCTTTGTTTAATCCCTTTGCTGTCAGTATCGCCCAAGTCTTTGCATTTCCTCTTCACTTTCCTCCTGTTGCCAATTTAACAGAAGAAAACAACAGCTGCCTGACACGTGCAATCAAATCTTCACCCCATTTGTGTGAGAAAACATTTAACCTTTCATCAACTTCAGAGCTGTAAGATTACTTCCCAGAGCATGAACTTCTCTCAGGTCTCCAATATACACTTGATTCTGGAGTGCATCACCTGTATTGTATTGATAAACAATTGCTGGTCAAGGATGTCTCCTCTAGGCTTGTGGTTGTGTTTGTGGGCTTCCTCACCTGACTCAGAATTGTCATGAACTCAGGAATTCTGATGAAGCTTCTTTTGCAGAAAAGGAGATTATTACAGCATCATTGCAAAGTAATACCATACATTCCAACACTTCTTTTCAGTGGTAAAAGCCTAGAACAGTTCCGAATCACTGTACTGTTAATTTAATGGTTTATGTATATTTTTATTCTAAACAGAATATACAATGAGTATATTAGATATAATGAAGGGTCTGAGAGCATTTGGTTGTTCTAAAAAAGATAATTTCTTTCTTATAGTTTCAATTAATATTTGGCTAAAAGCCAAAGAAAAATAAACAAAGATCTAAAATATACTTTTCAGATTGATCTTTTTTTTTTTTTCTGATAGATTAATACTTTTAAAAGTAAGTTCTACTAGACTCTAACTCCCCAAAACCTAGGGTCATTTCCAGATTTAAGCTTGAAGATTTTTTGCATTTCCACCCTCTATTCTGCTTCCCAGGCACTATTGCACTTTTGGCAATTAATACAAACCTTATGGAGTTTGATTTGCTTCACTGCAGCACGTGAACTCCATTTCTCTTCATTTGTAGCTTTGAAATTGCATAAGTCTCTTTGTGACAGTCTTTCACATTGCACTGGTACTGCTTACTGAGCTGTGGGTGCGCACCATCAGAGTCAGCTGTACAGAATGCATCCCTTCTCTTTTAGCTTAGATACACTCATTTCATGCCATGTCAAGGCAGGAGTTTAGACAGACAAGTGTTACAGTTGAGTTGGAAATGGGTTTTTCAGGTGTCTGGCTAATGACACACATAGCTTTACATGGGCTAGAATGGGGGTGGAGGGAGCCCCATAGCTAAGAAGCTTACATAACTGCCTCAGAAACTAAAGCTTCATTTATTTTTATTATGCAGAATGACATGTGATGTATCTCAAGTTGTTCCCATATTCATTTGTCCACACACTCTCATTAAACAGCAGTGTATTAGTACAGACTAATGCGTCCAAACAAACCAAACTTTGGAATGGCCATCTCCTACCACATTTCCACCAGTGTCCACTGCCATTGCAAATCCTCTAGGAAATAGCTGGTGTCTTTAACTGTGGCTAGAACAGATATGAACATCAAATTCTAGCTGGTATCAATAAACCTTGTAGTGACACATTTCTAATTTTTTCCCATGTCAGAATATCTGCTCAGAAAGAAAAATGTTCATTGGACTCAGAAAAGAAAAATGATTGATCAAATGCATTTGAGAGTGAATTCATCCTATGTACATAAGTATCTGTGTAACTCTTATGTGATCCAGAACCAGCCTGTTCCGTAAGGGACCAGGCTGGAGAGCCAGGCCACCAATGTAGCTGCAGCAAAAACCAAGCACTGGGTTAGCTGGCTATGCCACAACCAAGGGATGAATCCTCCTGGATGGGCTGATACGCTTTTATAGCCATTCTACCCTGCTCCAGCAATCCCAATACAGGCACCAGATATGAAAAAACGAACACTGCGCCCATTGTCCTTAAAATCATTCTTTCATTCCTCTCTGTGGCACTTGATGGGGGGGAGGGGCTGGGCAGGCACTGATCCTTTCTCTGTGTGACCAGTGACAAGATCCAAGAGAATGGCCTGGAGTTGTGTTGCAGGAGGTTTAAGTTGGGTATTAGGAAAAGGTTCTTCTCCCAGAGGTGGTTGGGCACTGGAACAGGCTCCCCGGGGAAGCAGTCACAGTGTCAAGCCTAACAGAGTTCAGAGTTCAGGTGTCTGTACAATACTTTCAGTGTTGTGTGACTCTTGGGGGGGCTCCTATGCAAGGCCAGGAGTTGGACTCAATGGTCTTTGAGGATCCCTTCCAACTCAGCATATTCTGTGATTCTGTGATTCTCTGGCTCCTGTTGTATTGCAGCATCCACTGAGAATTTGGAAGATGACAATGATTCTTTCCTCATCATCAGAGTATTTCTTATTTGTATTGAATCTCAAGAGTCTTTTTAACAGGGTGAACAAAAAACAACTAATGTTGCTTAAGTTAGATTAATATACTTGCATTTCTTTTTATTCTCCTTTATAATAATACAGTGGTCATCAGTCCAGTGTTAAGGGAGCTGTAAGAAGGAAATGAGGAAATTTAGAGAAACAGTACATCTACCTCACACAACAGATACCACCCAGAAATACCCAGAAAATACCCTGAGCAGCCTGAGTTTGTAGGCTAGAAACACTGTGCTCTGTTCGAATTTATCTGCCTGTGAGACCACCATTTTTTTAGCCCAGTTACAAGGCACTTTAAATTGCACAGTTGTCAAACTCAAAGTATTACATGCTTGATATGTGCAGCTAAGAGTTTATTGAGACGAATTAAAGATTTAACAATCCTATCAAAACACAACAATTATTACTAGTCAAATTACAATGATACTAATAGTCTAGTTTATCCAATTATTAGAGGAAGGTCCGAATAACCATGCAGTTAAAATTGTTATGCAAAAACTTTCCAGTATGTACCCCTTTCTGTGGTGTTATATTCATTCTTTCAGTCTTCTTCTAAGCTTAATATATGTGATGTCAGTTTTACTTGTATGGTATCACAGTCTGAAAGACAGGAAACTGAAATGCAGAATGCCTTGTCCTAGGTTATCCTGCTGTTGAAAAGACAGGCTTTATAATTAAATACCTTGGAAATACTGAAAGATGATAGAAAGAGTTATGCTTATTCCCAATATACTTTTTTTTTCAGAGATACCCATTTCTCACAGCCTTTTCCACAGCCTACGAGAGGGAAAAAGATTTCCTCTTATCCTATTTTCCTCTGAAGAATGAAAAGGTAGAAAAAGTAAGAATGAAGAAAGCTGAGGAAAAAAGCTCAGGACTAAATGATGTTATTTATGTGAAAGTATATATGAAGAAAATTAGACACTCTTTAAAATTAAACAAAGATGTTTACACTCCTGTTCATCTCTACCATTAACAAATATAGGTCTGGTACTAGGAAAGACATCTGAAAATGTAAATTGTATCAAAGCACAGTAATCAAATACCATAGAGAGTTATCAAACATGTAGGTTGTTCACATATCATGCAGTAAAACATCTGCATTATGGGCTTCTTCTCAGTACTATACTCTGGCTGTCCCCACTGACATCCCCTGAGGGCTAATGGGTGAACATCTTCAGATCATGGTAAAGATTTCTGCTCTCACTTCAGCGAGGGCTGACTTATCCCCACACTGCAGGACTGGGATCTCCTTTGGATGTACCTTTTTAAAACCATCATACACCTAGCTAGAAAATATGCCACCTAATTTGCTTGTTGAATAAGTAAGCACCTGCACACTCCGAGGACATAAGCACCACTGCAAGTGCAGGTGTGAGGTGTAGAGGCAGAAATATGGTCCTGTCCATGGAAGAGCCAGAACTGAAACTTGAGTTACAAGGTACTTACATTCTAATCTCCATTATAAATAAATAAATAAATGAACCCCAAAGAAATAACCAGGTGCTTATGTTCATTGAGTTGTACAGGCAACACCTAAATGCAGTTTCTACAGAAGCAATGTAAATGTGCACTTTTCAGGACTACAAGATAGATCTAAGCTTCTGTCTAAACTTGTTGGGTAAGACTTACTTAGAAGAAACTCACACTGTCTCATCTCTATAGATATTTCAGAATACTCAGGCTGCTAGAAAAATGAGTCTCAATGTCCAAAGAAGTGTGAGTTGCCGTGAAAATTTTGTTATCGTAGGTTGGAACTGACATTTATAACAGCAGTAAAGCAATTGTGGGAGCTTAATAGCATGATGCATTCTCAATTACTGCTCTGAACACATGTCATCTGAGATAGCCTCCGCTATCAGCTGGTATCATCCAATCTAGGTTAGCAGTCAAGAGACAGTGATGTGTCATCTTGTCATGGTTAAAAATAATTATGTAATACTTAGAGTATCACACAGTTTGTCAAGTATACTTAATTGAGTTAAAGCAGCTCAGTCACTGATCAAATCCTTACGGTATCACAGTGACATAATAGGCTACAACACATGACAGTTTTAATTATGGAGAGTCTTAAATGATAGGTAAATAATTGGAATAACCAGAATGGAAGTGCATCAGGGGATGCTGGGAGTGTTACAATAAGCCCTACATGCAATGCTCCAATAGGAATGCATCTACTTCCATTCTTGATGTTTAGAGTTCCTTTTACTCACTGATGAGGTACACAAGGAATTACAGTTCTAAATGAGCCAATTTGCCTTGTTCTTTTAAAATCTGAATTCACACTGGTGTGATTTCTGTCTGATGCCAATTTTCATTTTACCAGAGGTAATTTATTATGTCTTATTCCTGTGTTTCCTTTTTAATGAGACGTATACTACACAGTGGTAAGATGTGTATTGGCATTGTTTTCCAGGTTTTATTCAGGTTGTGAAAAAAATATATAGTCTGATTTGCCCTGACTTGCTTTTGTATTGCCACTGTTTACTAATTCTCCATAGGGCTGACTGGAATATTATAACTTGTCACATTCTTCAGTGTAGGAGGTTCTTCCTGGGTTGCATCTACTCTGAAAGGCACTTGCAATATCAGACCAGAAAATAAGTGCCATCCACATGCGTTGATGCTTTTCTGTAAGTTAGGAAGGAAAAGGAAAACAGTCTGAAAAATTATACTGAGTACAAAGGATGCCAGGCACACATCTGTTAGGAGCAAGCAATTCCTAAACCAATTTTATTATTGGTTTATGCAATTTGTGGTAAGCTACTATTAATTTATTACAAGTCAAAGTAATTCATTTTTTGACAACTTTGTCCAGCCCATGCATGTGGACATATTACCTGGTGTCTGGTGTAGGTTATTAGTATCTGCATATCAAATCACGTGGCCTGGATATTTAAATCTTTAAAGAAGTTAGAGACTCTTCCTAATGTACTGATAAACCAAGGCCCTTGGCAAAGCAGCCTCAACAAGCTGCCATTAATGGTTTTTGCCTCCCTGGATTTAAAATGCTTCTCTAGCCATAGGATACTGAGTCTTGCAAAATTGTATGCTTTTAGGAGGGCTGTCTTTTGGAACACAGATAAATAATATGGGAAATTTCCCTGTCACCAATGCCTGCTCTTATTTCAAGAAAACAAATGGTAGCTAATGAGTTCTGTAAGTATGCTACCTTTCAGTGATCTAAAATAAAATTATATCTGCTTTCCAGTTGCCAATAAAGCATTGTTGGTTACTGCCATTTCGCCCACAGTAAAAAAAAAAAAAACCAAACAACAACAACAACAAGCAAACAAACAAAAACCTAAACCTAAACAAACCCCAAACCCAGAAGTTTCTGTGTTATATTAAAGAGGTTTTACTGACCTGATAAATCGTCTGAGTACTTTATAAAAACCATCTGTTGGAGGCCTTGTAATTCCTCATCATCTTCAAAAAAAGATTTTTTTTTTTTTTTTTAAATTTACTCTTAGTTTACAAAGTACTAAACTGAAACCTTATTTTCTGGTATAAGAGGAGATTTTCAATAGCCCCCACACACCGTAGGTTGTGATTCTCTCTACTTCTGTAGCAGGGCGCATTTTAAAGTAGTAGTTCTTTTGATCTTTGAACAAGCTATCCTCCTGGAACAGCTGCATTTTTCTGTTTCTAGACTATCAAGTAGAATCAGGATGCACATCAATTGTACTTATTCCCAGGTTAGCTGTCCTCTAGCATAATTCAAAAAAAAGAAGGGAAAAAAGGAAACAGAGTAAGTAGCATAAAGGTAAGAGGATTTTTCTACTCAGGTTTTATCTTGAGTGTTCATACAGTCACCTTTTGTGATGACTGGAAAGAAGAAAGAATATTTATCTGGTCCAGCATCTGGCCTCATGACATCATAGTTTATATTTTTCATTTGTTTTCCTCTAAGAAAGGTTTTTTTGACATGAATAAATTGCTTAACATCCAACAGCTTATAAATCCAACAGCTTTGTGAGATACTCATCACCGTTTCTCTATCACTTGTGCTTTGCTTTGATTTTTGTTAACCCATAAGGAAATTTACCTGCAAATTGAAAAATAATTGCATGAAAGTTTGACTTCTATCCCTGATTTTATTCTAGTTCTTGTTTTTTTAAATATAGTATGATTGTCATGGCTAAAAATATTCCTTCTGTCACATTTTCTAATAGGCTTTTCAGTAGTGGTATCTGCCACAATTTTTCATTTACAGCCTGCAAATCTAACACTCAGAAAAATCACTGTCAGACTTCACTCCTCTTTCATCAGTGTGTTAGAATGGCACAGCCTCAGAGATAAATGAATATGAATCATGTTGATAATTTTTTTTTTTTCGTCATTCCAAGCAGAAAAGTCTAAGGCACTCTAGACCCTCAATAGAAGTTCAGAGAGGAAATAATCTGCAATAATAAATTGTGAACAGCTGTTGATCAAGGAAACTAGTCATTCTATCAGCACTTAAATCAGTGATATAGGTTTCTAGTGGAGGAAAACAAGAGAAGACATGCCAAATATTAGGGGCACAAAGATATATATCGCCTTTGTAAAATCTTGTGTTCACAAGGGTACTTAAATACTCTTTAAATTTAATTCAACGTCTTAGACAATATTGTAGGATGATATTAATATCTGCTATATTTTTCTATTCACATTCAGTTTCTTCCCTCTGAATTTAACTTTATATCCTTCATCCTCAGTTGTTTAACATTTTCTTTTTTATCAATTTATCAGGTATAGCTGAAAACAGAAAAAAAGGCCTATCCACTATCTAATTACAGATATAATGAAAAAATTTAGTTGAGTCCAGTATCATTCAAGCCTAAATGAAGGCTTGAATGATACTGGACTCACATGAATCTTTTGTTTACTTCCCAGAGACAGGACAACTGCTTCTCACAATTAAGTTAGATTTTCAACACATTCAAGAAATGTTAAGAACCAGAACATTGATTTGAGCCTTAACCAAATTACAACTGCTGAAGCATATCAGGATGATTGCAGGCTCCCTCACCTACAATTTAATTGACACCAGTTCTTGGGCACCAGTGGCAAGCAATAAAACAAAAAAAAAGGAAGAATTGCATATTCTCAAGCCACATATTACAGAATACTGTTTACCAGTAAACAGATTCAAATACTGATATTCTATCTGTGCCAGGTTCAAATCCTGTTGTAAAGGTAATGCTGTACATACTTTGCTGTGCTGGGGAACAGTATGCATTAGAGATGAAGCATTTCAGTAAGTCTATAAAAACCTTTAAACCAATCAGTTTTCTTTTTGCCTAATAGAGTAGATTTGTCGTTGCCATCAGCAAGTCTGATAAACTACAACAATCAGCTACTCAATGAATTATTATGCAATTTATTCCATGAAACGATTTTGAAGTACAAATATGAATTCTGCAGTCAACAACAAGCCAACAACAACAACAAAAAGAAACACAAATTTCTGTTATCGCTGCTTTCACTATTACTGCTATTTTCATAGGACCAGCTCTGGCAGTTAAATATACAAAGAGCCTGATTATCTAAAAGAGGGCTCTGGCAGAGTAGGACTATTCACATTTGATTAGTGAGATTCAGGCTATGTCAAATGAAATGTAAAATCCTTTTTATGGTGTAGAGAAGGCTCAGAGGTGATTCAGAGAATCAGTCAGATGTCCACTGCTAGACAGCATGATTAACTATTTGCTGCCTTTGCTCTGCTGAGGTGCAGAGGCATCTCACCCTGTGAGTGCCTGGAGCCTAATGAGCTTTCACCAGTAGACTTCCTTTAACATCTTATGTTTTGGATTGGCTCAGAAGTATCAGTCTTCCTTGTCACTGAACATTAGGTAACTGTATGTAGTCTGTGCCCTCCGGTCTCTGATTTTGCAGTTGCTCTGATTTTACAGTTAACTGTGGGTGATGCCTGGATGTGAAACATGGCTCTGGTGATCTACTGACCCCACAGTGCCCATTGTGGGCACTTAAGAGCCACACAAGTGAGAAACAAATACAAGGGCTGAAAACTGATCCTGCAAAGAGAAAATGGTGGTGTGTTTGTTTCTGACTTCACAATTTCAGTGCTTGCTAAAGCTGGAGGCAAGAAGGTTGCAACAAGCTTGATGGCAGTCCTGCTAGAGGCAGAGGGTGTGAGCGCAGACCCAGCTAGAGGCCAGGACCAGGCCCTCCACTAGGGCGCTTGAAAGCAGATGCTTTCAGAGCAAGGACCAGAGTCCAGGACTCTTCCCTCACTCTTACCTCACTTAGAAAATTCTTGTTCCAGAAATGAACACTAGGAAGGCAAATGGGAATACACTTCGCATTGTCTAGATTTACTAGGGCAGCAAACCTTGGGTTTTAATTGCAATGAAGAAAATACAGAAGCAGCACAGTTCTGTGCTGAGCATAGAAGTAGGGAGTTACTGATATGGATCAACTGGGCTAATCAAAGAATTTTTTCCTGAAGAGGTGTCTGAGGCATTTTTCACTCATCCAGCAAAACAGCTGTCAGAAACAGTATAGGCAGAGCTAACTTGAGGTTCGAAAAGTCAGTTTTGAGGTTGGAAAAATCAGTAGAAGTGCTTTTCTCCCTTCTTTCATATGATCTCAAGTGTCTTTTAAAAATGGATTATAATCCTGAGAAGTATGATCCAGGAAGTAATTCTGCACACACACACAAACAAACACACATGAAAGAGAAAGAAATGTATATGATTAGACAAGGAAAAATCTTATATCACCACATTGGAGAGGACAGAGAAGGCTTTAATGCAATGGTTTCCATCCTTTTTCTTAAGACACACAATGGAGTATAATCGTTCTGAGTCTTTTTTGCTTGGTTTCTGTCCCCCATTAATTCACTATTAAATGGGGCTTGGGGTATAGGATAACAGAACAAGGGAGACCAAGACAACAGAGGGGATTCACAGGGTGGATTTGGAGAGAGGCTGCCTGCAAGACAGGCTGTGCACCATGGCTGTACTCATTTCGTGAACAGAATCCAACTTCAGTTGAAGAGACAGAAGTAGCACTGAAAAGCTACTGAATGGAGCTTAATCCACATTGCAGCATTCCCCTTTGACCTACAGTGCTGACTTGCATTAAAGAAAACATAAAGAAAAGCATTGGCAGTCACAAAAGAGACAGATTTACAATTAACACCTCTTCATACTTCCATGTTGCCAAGCCTCATGAGTTGACAAACCTGTTCTAGAAAAAAAAAAATACTGCCTTTCTGCTGAGGACAATGTAGAGTAAGGAGCAGAAATGTTTAGAGCTGTTAAGGGAAAAAGAGATAAGTATCTAGGCAGGAACTAAAGAAGGGGAGTCCTCACCTTTAAGTGGAATATGTTGTCATTTGCCAGGATCTTCACAAAGCAGCCTGCCTATTACCACAGGGAGGGAGTAGCCCTCACATATATTAAAAGGGGGGCTGAAGCTTCCTACAATTTAAATTGCACTGAATTAATCTAGAGCAAATCCTACATGAAGTAGTGCCTGTGGTGAAAAGCCTAGGATCCCAGGCTCTTGATGCATGCCCCAGTCACAAACTCCAGTCCTTACAAGCTCTAAACCAGCTAAAAGTAAATAAGGCACCATAATATCTTTCTGATGTTTCCCTCCTCAGGGCTAGTGAATTCCCACCTGAGAGCTTGGAAACATATGAGGAAAATTATATGATTATATTCTAGTAGAAATTAGTTATTACTTTGTTGGGGATACTTTCTGAAGGGAAACATTTCATCTTTCCCATTATTCAAAATTAGGGGCTTGAAAGGGAAGAAATGCTTGCTGTGATACTTTTGAGGGAAGTTCTAGGTAAAATCTTTCAGGAGTATGGATGTGGGACACCTCCCATGCTAAAAAGCAAATATGTTGGTGCTGCAGTGTAGCTAGAAAAGGAAATGGCATTTTGGCAATTGGATTCAGTGTGTAGCATATGCACTTAAAGATATCATGACCTTCTTCCTCTGTGTTCACACATACGCACAAGAACTGCAACATGGCCCATTTATTTTAAAACGTTATTGCAGTAGACATTGATTCCAACTGCAGTGAAACAATGCTAAGCAATAGAGTGTTGGGTTGGAATGTACTACACAGGAAATATGTCCACAGGATTTATGTATATAACTCCTCTGTACTCCTTTAAATACTCTCCTCTAAAGGCTCTTATTCACTAAACTGCTTATTTGGGGTTTGTGCAGCACAGAAAATTAAAAACCCCAACACTTGCATGTTTATCAAGTCAGGTGGCCAGATGTGCAGAAACAGCAGCAAAGACTAAGGTCAGATACCTCCCTCAGGGGTTTCTTTTCAGAAAATATTTTATGACTGTAAGTTATTCTAAAAAGTACTGAATTTTTCTGTTGCCTTCCCGCAGCATCACACAGAGCACAGGGAAAGAGGCAGAATGACAAACACAGAAATATCAAGAAAGTGCAGGTTTTTACATTTCAGAAACACCATATCATTTCTATTTATATAAAAGACTAGAATCTGAAACAGGAGGTAAAGTTCAACACGCAATATTGAATTATAATGTAAACTGTCTCTTAAGCTCCATGCCTCAGTTACAAGGTTCAGCTTAATGAGGTTTACCATAAGTTAAAAAAAAATCAAGACAGCTAATGTGAAAAAACACAATTTCAGATGTTCTGTTATAAATCCAGGAAAAAAAAAATCCAGTAGATTTTTGAAGAATTAGAAGTTTTGTTTAGTTTTGGAGGCTTTTTGTAGTTTGGTGGCTAGTTATGAATTTTCTGTCTTCATGTATTTCCCTTATATACATCTTTCTCTTTCTCTGGGACTATTTATGTGATTATTTACATTTTCACAGTCAGGCATAGGGTGATAGTTTTGGAGTGACATAAACTTTCTTTCTGAAAGCAGTTTTAGCCATAGTGAAATAGCCGTCCCTTAGGAAACTTCCTTCCTGGTGTTTTACCTCTAAAATATTTCCAAAATTATCTTACTAGAAAGGAGGTTGGTGTCTTTTTCATTATTATTTTTTATTTTAACTTCCTGTGCTTTGAGGTTTCTTCCAAGAAGGTGTTTGCCGTCGTAATGAAGAAATATGTTAAGCCTTCTGTCAGTTAGCCTAATGGATGTAAAATCCCAATTGGGTCCTGAGAGAGAGGAGTTTTTCCAGCTGAACCTTATCAAAAAACAGCTTAATACAAAATAAGGAAGAGACCAAAACATGCAAAACTGCTAAGGAAAAAAAAAAAAAAAACTTGCAGTGCTTTGAGACACAGTGAAAGAAAAATTTAGGTGTTACAGCAGGCTGCTGTGTAGGTGTTACAAAAATAGATCAAGTGTTTTCAAAATGCTTTCCTTTAGTGCATAGATCTAATGTAAAACTTTTAAAGTAAGAGTAGAAATGAGGAAGAGATGCCTGTGAGATAAAAGCTTTACCAGGAAAAAATATCAGAATGTGGATAGGATAGGATAGGATAGGATAGGATAGGATAGGATAGGATAGGATAGGATAGGATAGGATAGGATAGGATAGGATAGGATAGGATAGGATAGGATAGGATAGGATAGGATGGGATGGGATAGGATAGGATAGGATAGGATAGGATAGGATGGGATAGGGACTGTAAAAGGTAGTAGTTAACAGGCCAGAGAAGTAACTTGCTTTTTCATTTTTCATTCCTTCTGGAAATGGCTGTTACAGAATACAATGAACACAGAGTCACAGGAGGTGTGATGGCAGAGGGCTCTGCCATATGATGCTAAAAGCAGAACTCAGTGTTAAATGTGGTGGTGACCACATGAAGCTCAAACTGGAATGAGAAAAAGCTGCTGCAAACTCTGTGTACCCATGTGCAGTAGAAAACTTGGCGGGTAGTGGGATCAACTGCCAAATTATTTCTAAAATATTGCAAGTTTTCCCTAAGAAAACTTTTTTTTCCTTCAGGTCTGATCAATTAAATATTGGCCAGGAGTGAAGTAATAAGGGTGTTCATATTCTGCTAGTAGAGAAGTTTTATCTGTACCTGAAATTGCACAGAAATTCAGCCTTTGAGTCAGGATTGGAGCCTGTGTTCTTAAGTTCTGCTCAGAGTATAAACACACAGTGACCTTCTGGAAAACCATCTCATTGTTATCTCCCATTCTGCACTGGAAAGCAGAGGTAGTAAGTTGCCTGCTACTTTGTTATAGCGTTGTAAATTCTTTGGCTATGTGAAGGGGGAAAAATAACTTTATTGGAATTACATACTTTTGCTGGCTTTAAGGTGTATGTGGGAAAGACTGTTTAGATTCATCAATTCTGGTGAAGAGATGGACAAGTGGTGCTATGTGGTGAAAGCTTCTGCTGAGCAGGTTTTATTGTATTTAATCTAAATCTCAAAAATGGCTCAAGAAGCTGCAGTATTATTTTGAGTGCTCTGATTTCTACTGGTGCGCTCTTTCACTGCTGTAAAATACCATGTCACATCCGTATGATTTTTTCTCATAGTAAAGACAGAAAGGTTAAGCAGACATGGCAGAAAACATTATTTTTTATGCTGGTGTCAACTCTGAGCTTCCCTTGACCCTGTGCTTTAATATGTGCTTAAGCAGTTACGAAACTAAGGCTGGACTTAAAGCCTAGATGACATTAATACTCAGTGTCAGTGTGCCATGATATCAAAGCCTTTGAAGAGTGATGTTGGGAGGCTTCCACACTGTGTTTCACATGACATCTTCTTCACTATGGTTCGTCTGAGGAACAAAATACATTCCCTGCATTTAGAAACTCATAAACTGCAAGAGGTAGCTGGAATGGAGCAACAAGTACGGCCTGTCCCTTTGCACCAAAATCTTTCCTCCCTCTCTGTCATGTGTGTCCTCGTATGCATGTGTGCACACAAGCATAAGCACATACCCATTGCAGGAAAATATTTTAAACCAGCTAGTGTCTATCAATTATTTCCATCATTTTTATATTCTTTATTAAAAGATGTCAGAGAGGAGGAAGTCATGTCTGAAAATAAATCTAAGCATCCCAGGAAAAAAAAAAAAAAAGAAAACATTACAATTAATAAGGTGCACCATTTTATGCACTGTAAAAATGAGCAAATATCTCCCAGAGTAAGGTGAATGCAAATGCTGGAGACCTAGCTTCCAGCTGAGTGAGGTGGTACATCCCCACACAGATACAAGGAAAATCCTAAACATGGTCAGTGGAAAAATGTAAAGGGAAACTCAATTCTTAATCAGTCTGAGTGGTTCCAGTTGTGAAGCTATTACTTGCACTAGTTTGCTTTAGTATTCAGGAGACCATTAATCTCAGCAAGGCTGTCTGAGGGAAGTAAATACTACTGTGACTGTGGAGATTTACAGAATAATAATAATCACACTAACAATATGTGTTTTAAGTATTTTGGCAACCTTTTGGATCATGGATGTTTAAATGCTTATAATGTGAGTGTCCTCAAAGGAAACATCTGTTTTGGTATTGAGAGAGGGCCAGAGAGAGAACTCAAGCACTGGACTCCTGATAAATGGCATTACTTATTTTTCAGCTTACACCCTGCCTCTGTTTGGAGTACTCCCACAACCATTTTCTATGACAGTATGTGAATACATTTCTGGAGATAGCTCCTTTCAGAGAACTCTCCCAGAGTTCTCCACGGCAGGATGGATAAGATAGGACTATCTTTTGTTCCTTCAAGCTTACATAGTTTTCCAGATGCTTTGAACACCAAAAAACCCCTACATACTCTCCTGTTACATCCAAGAGGCATGACACAATCTTCAGTCTTGCTTTCAAGAGTAGTTTACAGAGATAAAGACAAAATTGAGGAACCATCTCAGTGTCAACATCAGTACCAAACAAGAATATTTTTGCAGTCTCTCCTCTGCCTTGCCACTTTCACTATGAGAAAAATTTGGATGGGCTGATATGACACAGCCATTTTATGGTACAGCAACAGTAAACTAAGTGCAAAACCCACTCTGTTGGGCTGTGACACAGCCCTCATTTTTTCAGACACTTTGAGTGGGAGAAACAACACCTCAGAGAAGATGGCATTACCTCAGAGCTGTAAGTCTCTACCACTCTGGGCTCACAGGACTCTCAGTTAAGTGCTGTGCAGTCTGTGCATGGCCCCTGTGCTTTAGCTAGAGCTGTACCAAAACAGTGTTGTCAAAAGCCAGTCTATATAAAATTTGGCCCGGAAACCAGAGATTGGCCCTTGGCCCTTTCCTATTTAGCAACATAGACATATCTAGAGTATCTTTCCCTGCATCATTAATTGTCCAGGTTCCAAGAATGTACTCTGCTTTACAAAGATAAAATATTCCCAGTTCTGCAGTGTCTCTGCATCGTGAGTGTGGCCCTATTCCATAAGACACTTGATTTACACAACTGTATAGCTTCCTGTCATTGCTGGCTCTACAGTTCACTTCTTTTAATATGTTTCATGGAGGCTACTTGCTGAAAAGGGAGGGCTTCACCAGCCATGGGCTTCCCCAGTGTTCTTGTAGCCTTGAAGATTCTGCACCTGATCATTTCATAAGAGGAAAAGTCTGGCACTGTGGTTGTATGGCGATCAGCAGAGAGGAACTGTGTTGCCTCAGGCAACCTCCTGCCAGCGGTACAATGTCTATTTTGAAATTTTGTCCCTCTGCACGTTTCATACTAATCCACAGCTCTCTGTAGAACAGACAAGTCAGAAATAATATGCTCCATAAAAAAAATGAAAAATTAAAAATAGGGGAAGTGAAAGAGTGAGTCAAGGTGACATATTTCCTCGGTTTTCTCTTTGGCCTATTCCCAAGTGCTCCTTGCCTTCTTTAAATCTTCTGCGTTTTGTTTTGGATGTATATTTTAAGATACTACTTTCTTCCTTTCTGAAAACTCTCATGCAGTTCCTGACATAAGGGTTGAAGCTTTTGAGGTGTGCCTTGTTTCCCCATATTTCCATATTAAATATTAAGCTGAGATCTGGAACAAGCTGGTTACCACTCTCCTGAGATTCTTTGGATTTAATTCAGCACTTATATAAATAGCAATGTAAATTACATATCTAATGAATTAGGTGTTGTAATAATGGTATAATATACATCGTGCTACTAATTACTGAATCTGCAAATTGAAGTTAATTTACTCAAGAAGAAAAAAGTAAAAGAAATCATAATACAGTTGAGGGTAATTGTATTCCACTGTACAAGAGTGAGCTAGAATCTAATTGCAAATATTTTACTATCACTACAAGTGTCTCTGTTATTCTTCCACTAAAGCAGTGCTTATTTTTCCCAATTTTCAGAATAAATTTCTTTCACATATACTCATATATAATAAAATCCTTACATACTAATATTACATATACTGTGTTATATTAGAAAACCATGAAGACTGAGGAAAATGCTGCAATTACCTAGTCTGACCTCCTACATAACACAGGGCTTTGAGATTCCCTGATTTAATTCCTGTCTCAAGTTAAAAAATATTTAATATTAATCTTAAAGTGTCCCACAATTGAAAGCTCACCACAATTGTTGTTAAAATTTACCTTTAACTTGACTAAATATCTATCTTTCAGTCCAGATGCTTACAATGCAGTTATCTGAAAAGGTACGTCATCCTGTCATCAGGAATGTTTCACTAGCTGTTTTTATGAGGACAGTTAACTTCCTTTCAGTAGCCAAACTGCTTTATCTCCTCCCCCTAGCCCTCTAATCACTGTCAGAGCCCTTCTCTGAACCTTCTGCATTGCTTCAAAATCCTTCCTCGAGTGTGGACTTAAAAAAATAATTTGAAAACTAGCACATATAGTACCTCTTATAAGTACAGAGCACACAATCTGTTTAGCCACTTTGGTAAGGGAACATTCCTGTCTGACTGTCTAGGAGCCACTCTGTGGTCTCTTGCATCAGACTCCCACCTCACAGAGTTTAACCTGCAGCTTACACTGCAGCTCCACACCAAGCTAAAGGCACTAAATGTATTCCTCAACAGCTGTGTTAAACTGGGAATCCACATTCTAATTCTAGTGCTAATTATGCACAATGAACCACAGGTCTGGAGTCACTACTCCACAGACAACCCATCTGTGAGACAGGCTTTCCTGTCTCTATGTGTTCAAACACTTTATTTGCTTGTACTTGCAGTATCAAGATGTCCAGATTGCTCTGAAGGAGTGTCAGTCCTCCAGTCTGCATATTCTAAAATTCAGTCGATTTTTAAGATTGTTGTAGGAATATAGAAACCCTGAACCTCTTACGTTGTTCTGCTAGAATAGGCTTAATTCAAATCATCAGGCTTTAGAAGACTGGTGATTCAAATCATCAGTCTTCCAAAAGCTACATCTAGCTGAAGCTAGACAGCAATAGGGTTTCTTTCCAGATATGAAACAAAACAGACGCCTCTGGAGAGATTCATCCAAACCTATTTTGGATAATTCAGATACCTGAAGCAGGTGGGAACTTTTGTTCATTCTTTGGCTGCCTAACTCTCCAGTGACTAAAAGGAAAGCTAGCTGGCATTTGTTTGCACATTTATGAGGAGCAAAGGAAGATAATTATAATTGTCACCAAGTATGTCTATGATTCGTGAGGTGAAAACTTCAGAAGCTGCAGGGCAAGTGAAACTTGAAGGCAAAACACTAGTTCTGACATTTTTATCATGGCCATTCTCCTATGCCACAAAGAGTGAAGCACCAAGCAAGAACTTGTGGCTCTTAGAAGAAATATCAGTGTATTGGTATTCCATTGATCTCTCACTAAGCACAGGAATTGCCTTGATATTACCTTGTTCATTTTGGAAATGTGAATAATTCATGACAAAGATGGTATAACTGGAAAGTATTTCAAAGTTGATATGCGTACAACAGTCATTACATTCAAACAATGTTATTCTAAGGTTAGCTGTAGATGCTGCTGCTAATTCAACATTACAGGGTACTTGTGATACCTTTCCATCTTTATTTGTATACCTGCCTACAAGTGTACTTGTTTATGTCTTTTCATGTGTGATACAGTAGCTGACTAGGGGAAAAAACAGAGTTGATGGAAACAGCACAGTAAGTCAGTAGATGTTTAATAGAAACCATAAGGTCACAATTTTTGTTTCTTGACAGCTGGAAACAGATTACTTGACATATGGAAGACAAAAGACATTTTATTAAAATATAGAATCTCCCCATGATACACACAGTATCAGTGAGAAGAAGCCATAAATAATGAAAGCATGCAAAAGGGTGCATGTGAAAGATGCAAAAGATGACTCTAAATTGATTGAAAAAATTTTGTTATCAGTAATGAAAGTCTGCCTGACTGAAGCAGCAAGAAGGACAATGAAGACAATTGCAGTACTTAGTGGGCTCAGTAAGAGCTCAAGATCAAGTAAATTGATATAAGACTGATGAAAAAAATATGTCGTCATCAGGACTGTCATATTTGGTAGAAAACCACAACGATCTACAAAGAATTGGGAAGGATATCTCCAAAAGAACACAGAAGAGTTTCAGTATGACTCTGTCAGATTCAAGTCAGGTGAATGAGGGATCATTATCCAGATTTTGTGTTGAAGCTGAATGAGATGGCTGGGCCAAATGATCAGAATGAGAAGCTAAAGGATCCCAAGGCAGGCTTTTGTGCTATATGCCATCCTCCAGATAAAATAGATATTTTCATGAATTATGCAACTAACATGTCTCTGAATACCAGCAGGGCTTCACATCTGTTTGCTGCCCACTTGTATAAAGTCTTCCTTCGTGTCTACATTGTGGCATGCTGAAGGCCGCTGTGAAATTCAGAGGCAAGCACCTATTAATTAGGCACATATTAAGCATGAAGTCTAACACCTCGTTGTGGAATTATGTCTCATTGACAATTTTGCAGAGTTTTCACAAGAAACTTGTGAGCACACAGACTTTCTGGGCACGTAAGCAGCCACCTGCCTCTGCAAATCTCATTTCCATTGCAGAGGAACAGCAGGCCTCTGCAAATCTGAACAAAGGACTTTGAAGTTTGTAAAAGAAAGATCTCCACTCTCACAAGCCCAGACTGAGCTCACACTTATCTCCTCCTTCCTGATGCCAAGGTTTCCACAGGAAAAATTATCTGGATACACATGCTAAGCAGGAGCTGTGCTTGTCCCAACCAGGCCCCCAGTAATTCAAGCAAAGGGACCGAGGCCATCAGATTAGAGATCTTAAGCTAAACTTGTCATTTAAACACTACTTGCAACACCTTTGGAAACTGGATGTTTCTGCCCTAATGAATTTTGTGTGTGAAGTCTGTTGGCATTTGCAGCTTAATTTTAACCTATTTCTTTAGTATTATTAATGTATTTGATACATTTCAGTTTACTGGGAAACAGAGACCTGCTTATCGGAGCTGTATCTACTCTGGTTCATAGACAACCAAGAAAAGGAACTATTTTATTTGGTTAGCACATTCATATGTCAAACTTTGCAAATCTTTTATCTCTAATAAAGTCTGCTGCCACTCTAGTACCTGTTCACTGAACTTTTGGCCACTGTTTCTTTTGTCTTGGCATAAAATATTTGGGGGGTTTTCAGACTCTGTCTTTCCTCCATTTTCTATAACTCTAAATTTATTCTGCAATATCTCTGGCCTTCCACTGGAGTTTCATACCTAATGTGTTATACCTGTACATTTCTGGGTTAATGGTGCAATCTTATGTTCTGATAGATTCATGATTTCTTGCCCACTAATATTGTTATTCATTTTCCAAGAACTTCCAAGTATCTTCTTAAGTATTCAAAAGATAGTACTAGTGCTTTACTGCCCTAAATGTGAAAAACCAATTAAATCTGAGTTTATGAAATGTAGGCTATCTGTAATAAGAACCTTGAAAAAAATAAGGTGGTTTTAAATCTTAGATCAAACAATATATTAATGCATATTTTCAGGATTTCAGTAAATATCTTGGTGATGTGCACAGCACTTAACAAATTGATAAAGCATAATATGGGGTTGGATCTAGTGGAAAACAGTTTTTTGCCTCTGAAGTGAAGGTTCCAGGGTTTATTCACCTATTAGATAGGTTTATTAATAAATGTTGTGATTTAATTGAAATTTTCTTAAATGTGTAGACAAAATACAACTAGTAGACAACATACAACTATCATTTTCATTTACTACTATCAAATAGAATGAAATACATGTCTAATATGACATTTATAAAAGAAAATTTTGTCAAAATCTCTCCAATCCCACTTTCAAAAATCATTCACATATTTCCTCTAAAGGTCATCAGTGAGCTCATAGGTCAGCATGCCTGTGTGCACTTGGGTACCTGGCACCCTTTTTCTATCTGTGCTGGCACTCTTCTTTCTTCTCTGACAACACAGTCTAAGCAGCCTTCCAGTGCATTATACTGCAAATAATGTTTTTCTTCTTCCTTTGGAATAATCTCATGATGTTTCTGAGTAGATATAACTTTGCTGCTGACTAGCATCATGTATCTTGATATTAGAAAACATCTCAGATTAAAGCTCTTGAATTGGAAACATGACTAGAACTGACCTGTGACAACAGAATTTTTTTCCTTCTTTTGAGAAGTCTAACTCAACTTTATGCACACTTTCCTGAAAACTCTTCCATTAACTTCTAAAAATTTCACTAGAACTTTTTCCATTTCTTTTGGATATATAAGAAACCAGGGGCTAGAAAACCCCTCACTAAAAATGACATTTTGGCTTTACCCTATGTTTATTGCTGCTATGCAGCTACACGGCTCAGCAGTCTGTAAAGATGGCTTTGCAAGTTGGATCTCATTGCACAGTGCCATGTTCTCTCATGTCTCTTAAATTAAATCATCCTTCTACCCTTTATTCTGCCAAGTCAATACAACCAGATGAAATATTTCCCAATTCTGGCAATGAACTGGTGATGTAGAGGAACCAAACATCTAAAAATAATTTATTCTCTAACCCTCAGTAGTAAATAATATTTTCTTTTGTTTTTCAAAGACTGGGTGTATCCGTTCAAGTCAACACCAAATTTCTGTCTACTAAATATATATTTTTGACAGAAAATTGCAAAACTTATGCTATGAACAGTTGGAATACACAAATTAAATACAAACAATATAAAAAAAAAGCATTAACACATTGCTGATATTCTGCATGGAGTATTATAGTGGATAAATAGCAACATGGAATAGTGTAGGTAGCTGTAGCACTTTTCATACCTTCCATGCAAAAAATGAACCCAAAGTCATAACATTTACTGGAGCTTTGCAGTGCCCTGGCAAAACACCTTTATGTCAATGTTACAGATCTTGGTAGGGAAAAGAAAAAAAAAAAGAAAAAAGAAAAAAAAAAAAAAAGAAAAAAAACTAAAACGTGACAGAATTGCATTCTTTTGATACTCATATTAGGGATCTACATCACAGAAGTGGGACTTTCTGGAGGCAAGAAAAGCAGAGCATTTTCAGGAACAAAGAAGAAACACAGCTGCTGTACCAGCATGGTGGCTACTTGTGTGCAGTTGTCAGAGCAGAAGGAAAAGGTCTGCGGCTTTTGCTCTCACTTCATGCAGTCCATTGCCAGTGTGCAGGCTCAGTGGAGACTGGCCTTCTCTGCTAGTGCAGAAGCTTTCCCTCACCTCTCCTGCTGGGGCCAAGGCAACCTAATCTGCCACTAGATGGGCTGCCCTGAATGACCCGTGCCTGAAACAGGTGACAGAGCTGCAGCCTGCACCACATGTGGGTTAAAGAAAACACAAACCTCTCATTTTTCATAAACACTAACATGTCAAAGTACAGCTGCCACTTATCCTCTTCCTACCAAGCAGCTTCTGCATCAGCACGTTAAACAGCCTGTTACTGAAACCTGGGGAAGAAATGTGTGCTGTGTTACTGAGAGACACACAGGTCTTCAGAGCTTCAAGCTGGTGATCACTGCTTCAGAGAGAAACGTGCCCGGTTCAGACGAAACATTTATTTTTAAATGGGCATCTGATGTCTGTCGGTGGCAGAGGTCTAATTCAGACTTCCTTGATCACTGTGGCTGGCACACTCCCAGGTACTGCATTATATTAACAAGGTTCATAAACTGTCAGAGATATAACTCATCCACTTAACTCTCTGCAATGAGGCACAGACTCTGAGGACATGGCCTTTCCGAGAATGTTCTCTCTTTGTAATTCGTCATTCCCCCGAAATGCCTCATGTGATATGATGTTACTGGAATCTTCAGCTAAAAGGTTCAATTTTTTTTTTGGTCACACACATTGCAGAATATATTCATATGTATTCTGCCACCCCAAGCGGTGACTGGGATCTCTGCCATCAAACTATTTCCATTCGGAGAAAGGAGATCACTATTTTTCATGCTGAATGAACAAGAGAGGGATCCCCTGCCCTTAAGCAGAAGGTCTGTGAGGGGAAAGGTGCCTTTGACCACAGAACTCAATCTGTCCTTCTGCTTGGAGCCTCTAGAGTTTAATCTCTCTTTGTACCAGCCTAGGCTGCATGGGGCAATATTCATTTAATCTCTCCAGTGGTTCTCCTCCTGCAGGAAGGGTTTTCACAAAGCACTTTGGCATTTACTTTTTGAAGCCTGCTTAGCTGATTTTGTTGAATGGAAAACGTAGCCCTGAAACATCTCTTTTATTATAGTTTTCAAAGGTGGAAAAAGCCTGCAGTAAGCTAATGCTGAGAGGAAAAATAGCATTGAAACATTAGCTGAGTTCAGTTACTTTAAACATTAGACACCATAGGAAGAGGTTATATTGACTTTGAAACCCCCCTGACACTTGATGCTGTTATATTGTGCACCTGGAGCAAAATGTTTGTGCTAAGCAATGCATTTGCTAGATGTATGGATCCTAAGGAGATGGGATGATGTGGAGCACCCTATGCATGCTGCTTTGTACTTTCAGTGGGATACCTCTATTTCTTTACTCCAGAGCATGAGGCTTAAGGAAATTATTCAGTTAAGATAAGTTCACTCTTCCTCATCTTCCTTATATGCGTTGCCAGAGACAGAGGCTGTCCTGTCAGGTATCCCACCTTTCCGTATTGTGCACAGGCACGAACAGCCAGAGGGCTCAAGCAAATCCTCCACCTGACAGTCACCTTCCTGGCAGCTCTGCTGCTGATTGCACTGTCAGAGATCTGTCAGTTCCTCTGCTGTTAGTCCACAATTCCCACTGAGCTTCTGAATAACTGTTACTGTATTTTGATAATCCATCAGCATTCAGGTTTCATCAATTCAATCCCTATTCATCTTGATCATGCTCTCTAGAGCTGTTCCTATGAATGCCTTATTTGTTTTTCTTTCTGTATGTTAAAGTAATGAGCCTGACTATTCAGGCTGCTGAAGGGCTGCTTCAGCTGAGCTGTGCACTTTGCATACCGTGCATCCATCTGCCTTGTCAGCACCACCATCACCAGCTGTTGTACCAACACTTTGATCAGAGCATTATTAGGCTGCTATAACACAACCACCACTATGAAGTCAGTGCAGTGTAAAAGCTGTCGTGTTCCATGAAGTTTCCTGACCCTGTGACCATCATCAGAGCCTTCAAATAAACAGCAATTCATCACAGGGAAAATAAATATCATCACAGAGAAACAGTCGCTGTTACTGAAAAGTCTCTTACCTCTGATGAAATGGCTCTGACCATTGTCTGGCTCTTGGTTCTGGCTCTTGTCATTTATGTGACAGCAATGATCTAATTTAATCTAACATGTGATGATGGAGAAGAGAAAATTACCTGTGCTTTCTTTCTGAAGTTTTACTCTATACAGTGTCCATTGCTGGCAACAGTCCTGAGAAACTGGCAGATACAACATATTATTCTCTTTCTCATCTTTTCCTCACTCTCTTCTGAATGTTTCTGTCTCCCAGATCCAAGGGCCTGGTGTTCACACTCAAGGCATTGAAGTTTATTTGCCATATGGGTGCCTCAACATGGAGGGATGAATTTTTGCTGAACAGAAACACTCATATGTGTTTGTTTATCAGAAATTCAGAGCTCTCTTGTACCATCAAAATATTTTCCCCTATACAATCTGTACAAATTTTAAATATGTTTTTTTTCCTACTGCTCCTCAAAAGAGTGAGTAGAATTGATAATCAATGGTCTCTTCTAACATAGTTCAATTTAAAATGCTAGACATTCATTTGGTGGGCTGCAAGGAGTCTGTGGCTTTGTTAGATCTGCAGCATAAAGAACCAATTTTTCTTATCCTAATCCTATGGCTGACTGAGAAAGGTGACACACAGTTACACATAATGATAAGAAAAGCTACTGCTGCCAAAGCCAGTAAAATACCAAAGCCAGATGATTAAACCATTCCAAAGCTTTCCCAGAAGACAAGAGGAGGCAACGGTCCAAAGTTTTTTTCACAGAAGTCGTCATGCTATAAAACTTTCAGAGCAAAGCCCATATAGAGACATCTATACACTTTTGCTTTAATAACCCATTCTTACTATTTACAGAAAAAGAACAGGGTGGTGCATCTTTTAAAACTTTTCATTTTATTTTTTGTTTAAGCTTCATTTTTTGTTGTTTTTTTTTCTGTTGCCAAGAGGACAGGGACAGTTTCTCTTGTTTAAAAATAAATGGGATTGGTTTTTGCCATTTACACAGCTCTAATGGCTGAATAATTTTTTTGTGAAGAGCAGACACCACTATACACACTTGACCCCTGTACAATCAAAGCCCTCTTCTTACAATGGCAAGTTGGGCTACAGAGCTACAACCATGAGAAGAAAAAGAGTAGTAGACTTTTCCATTTTCAGAACTTCCCATACATTTGGATTGGACTGAATGAACAAAAAAAATGTGTAACCAAATATCTCCTCTGACCTTAATGAAGTCAGGAAATGTAAAGTGGAGAAAATTCCACAAAAGCAGAAAAGAGAAAATTAAAATTTCTCCAGGTTTAACATATTTTTGGCATCATTAATGCCTTCAGCCCGCACTGAGTTATGCACATTTGAGCTTCATGCAGTACCTGCTGAATGCAGGTGGAGAATTTGTTCCTGGCTTCTCAGCCCCATCCTTGTTCTAAGCTGTCACCTTGGGATCTGCACAGTGAGCCTACTGTCACCTCCTTTTGTCCAATGAGACGCGCCTGCCTCAGCTTCTTGAGGGAATACAGAGGAGTCCTGGCTGGGGCATTTCACCTGTGGGAGCAGGAATGTGTAGTTCAGTGCTGAGCCTGAATTGACAAGATACTCGACAACTCAGTTAGCTGAGAGGTCAGCAGTAAGTGATCCCCAGTTCTACCTCATGTGAGCTGGTAGCCCCTGTTTTTTAGGTTACCTTTCAAGTCTGAGGCAGGGAAAAAGGGTATGCTACTCTTCAGCTGTGAGATGAAATCATGGAAAAGTGCCAAATATCAGGTGGTCATCTAAAGCATAAATCACTTAGAAATACCTAGGAAGAGTGAAGATTTGTGGAAAGTTTTAGGTCAAAACTGCAGAAAATTCTCGCTAAAGTTTAAACTTTCTGGAAAATTGGGTCGAGCCAAATGTCTGTAAAACAGCTACAAAACAGGTAAGTATCTCTTGCTTTCTACAGTTGTTAAAGGTTTGCACTGCTCTTTTGTGACAAGCCACAGTGCTGTGGTTTTCAGTGCCCCTGCAGTTTCTTCAATTCATCAGGTGCAGAAGCTTGCCAGTGAAGATGCTCAGGGAATCCTGAACAAGATAGAACAGGTCTCAAGCGCCCAGCCGCATTTCAAACAAAATCTTTCTAGCAAGTCTTCATGGGGATCTTCAAATGCTTATACAAAAATGAAATCTCCAGAAAACTGAAGAGTCCACTGAGAAATAAAGGAAGATTTTATGTTAAGCAGCTTCTAGACAGCTGATATAAAAACGATTATGATGCACTAGTTGAAATAAATGCAATTTTTACCACACTTCTCTTTTCCAATGTGCCTAGACTTTTCTGAATTTATGATTCCTGGTTTTACTGTGTCTGCTAAAAAAAAACAAAACAAAAAACTTTTGGGGCTGAGTTTTCAGCTCAAGAAAGGAAAGAAAAATAATTTGATGACTACACAGGCTAAGAAGTTGTCATTTTGGCTTGCTTTTAAATTTCATAAGTGCCCACTAGATATTATTGTGAACATATCAGTTTGACATTGGCTCTTTTAAGTAATTCTTTTATTGCACAGAATAAAGCTACCTGGCCATAGTAATGAAATATTCTTTCTGGACAGAGCATAGATAGTTAATTCTGTAAAAGAATGACAGCAAGGCTACACAGCCTACCTTCCCTATCAGGAATCTGTCCTTATAGCAATAGTTTTCCTATTCGCTCCTTTTATGATGAAAGAGCTTTAAACTTGGAGGAATGACAGGGTTCTCATAATGTTAAATGTAAGCACAAATAAAAGCATACCTCAACAGAGTAGTTTCCATGGAACACAGCTTGAGTTTAATATAAAACTCCAGCAATGATGTTCACTCACTGATGTGGCACTGCTGAAGGCAGTGAAATCATGCTTGAAAGGGTTTTTGCAGGGGGCAGCTTTAGAACCCCCATGACACCGACTTAAATCTACAGATATTGAGAGAAAGGTCTCTACTTCACCTTTCCTGCTAAATAATGAGTATGATTCTTCTGAGAATCAATACACTGAAAGCTTTCTAGACAGTAATACTCCTGTTCTTCAGTTGCTCATAATGTGTGTGTGTGTGTATATATATAGCAATATATCTCCAGACTCCAAAATCCATTTTAAAGAAACATTGCCCTTAAATGCACAGCACTACGAAGGTTTTATGTGTGCAGACCACTGTAAGCTTAAGAAATATGATTAATTTGCACATGGCTGGACATGAAACATCAGAGCTTTGCAATATAGCGTTCCCAGGGCCAGAATTAGATCCATGTGTTTCTGCCATATTATTGCTTGAACTAGCCCATATTTTGCTTTTTCCCAACTGTGGTGCAATTTGCAGTGTATAAAAACATTCATCTCCATAAATGAAGTGAGAAAAATTAGCAAAACAGGATTTTGATCAATACTGATTCTGATTAAGTTTGATCACAGCACTTGACATTTTGAGCAAATCTGGAAGCACACTCAGGATCCGCCGAGAGTCTTTATCAGTGTAACAGGACATTGTTGATTTAGGTGGGAATATTTTGTCTACTTTTTTGATTGCCTTATATGCATTATTTTGCCTTATATGCCTATGATAAGGCAATAAAATGCATTAACTTCATTTTGTAGTTAATCTTATTACTAAAGCTTCAGTAGTGCTGTTTTATTAGTGATTTATTTTAGGGTTTGCTTGTCTTCTTTTTTTTCTTAACAGAAGGAAAATTGTTTTATCAACATGCTTGTAGATTAAAAAACCAAGAAAGAACAAATAAAATTATTGTTTGAGATCAGTGTTTATAAAATTAAGGTCATCAGATGCCGTCAAAGCACACCCAGGAAGCTGGTGCAGGCACAGGCACTTTTAGAAAGAGCAGTATTCATTTATACTCTCATTTGAACATATCAGGGAAAATTGTAAAGAGCAGGTTTTTTCAAGGTGCAGAAAATGAGGTTCATAAAAACATGCATTCACTAATCATTCTATGTATAAATGAGCACGAATGTTGTTAATGATTCCTTCTCCTCTAGAGGCCCATACTACAGCATTAAAATGTGAGTGGGACAGATGTAGACACCTAATCTTGATGGGTCTGGGATCCAGAAATGATCTTCTGCTCATTGCACCTATTTCTTTTTATCACTGCATGGTTTATAAAAAACAAAGCTCAGTTAATTAAAAAAAAAATAGGTAGGGATGCAAAGCAACAAGATTTTCAAGCTAACTTTCCCAGTTTTAAACTGATTTTCTGAGACAGTCAGGCACCTTTTTTATCTCTGAGGACTCATTTCCTTCCTTCTCACATAAGACAAAAATCTTTTAGAGCTACTGAATCAGGAAGACTGCTCTGTATAATTCTCATACTGCACTCAGCATTGCTGTGTTTCAAGGCTTTCCAGGAATATATTATGTGATATGAATAACTTCTATCATTTGTTTTGGTTTGGTTTCTTCTCTCATACTCTTATCGAGGGTAAGGAGTGTATTCAGTGTTTTGTTTGGATTTTTTGGGGGTTTGGGGGTATTTTTTGTGATACAAAGGTAAATTGTGGCATGCTTTCATTAGAGAGAATAGGTTAAAGGAGTGCATTTTGCATTATAACAAAGATGGTAAATTTTGGGAGTTTTTCCATCCATGTGAGAATTCATTAAAAATTTTAGTAGTCCCCAAGACATCTCTGCTATTTGCATAGATGAGCTGTACTGTTCTTATGGGAAGTCCTAGTCCACAGGGGAGGACACCTGTTCCCGATCGCTATCTTGGGGATCTATGCAGTCACCTTGGGCTCAGGTCATGGAGCATCATCAAAGTGGAAACTGCCCCTTCTGGTTCTGAGCCTCAGCTCTCAGTGTGTGCCCGCTGCTGCTGATGCAATTAGAAGATAAATCTTGAATGGCTGTCACTGTATCAGAACTGATAAATTGCCTGGTTAAAAAAGAAAAAAAAAAAAGAGGGAGAGAAAGAAGAAAAAACTAATGTATGATTCAAATAAGAGCAAAATGATTATGTTTACCAAACAAAGCATTGGATAAATGAGGGAGAAGGGGAGGTTTCTTTTATGAACTTTGATTATCTCATGGGAAAAAAAAAAAACCT
Source organism: Donacobius atricapilla (assembly GCA_013397315.1). Taxonomy (NCBI): domain Eukaryota; kingdom Metazoa; phylum Chordata; class Aves; order Passeriformes; family Mimidae; genus Donacobius; species Donacobius atricapilla. The sequence goes on from WBMY01003593.1 coordinate 397,204, forward strand.
CTGACATTTGTACCTAGATCAGAACAATCTGAGCTTTAAGGCATTCTTTTAATCAACATGCTCATCTGACGAAATGCTGTAGGATTTGCTTATATATCAAAGGAGCTCCCTAGAGATTTCAGCAATGTAACTGAATACAATTAAAAGATCAGTTGTAAACACCATTTGTGATTCAGTTTGTTTGCTGCGCTTTGTAAGATAAGTTCGGTTAATAACACATGAACTTGTGGTGGTTTAGAAGACAGTAAAGTATTGAACTGTAATGCAAGAAAAGGATTACCATAGGAGCTCGCTAGAGATGCAACTATTCAGCTACCTTGGATCTGATGGTCTGTAAAAAGAGAACAGAGAAACTATTAAGGCAAGGTTCACATCCAAGAATGGAATCATTTATGAACAACCTTTCTGGGCCTAATTCGTTGCTGAATTAAACCTCAAGTAATGTCATTGAAGTCAATGGGGTTATACAGGGCATAAGTCAGTGGAGCAAATTAGCCCTCTGTCTTGAAGCCAAGAAAGGAAAGGGAAGAGTGATCCAATAAAGGAGAGATGAAATGCTGATATTAGCTGAACGCCACTTCTTGGTACAGCGCGTTCTTTGTGTCCAGCAGTGAATATTTCATCCTTCCCAGGTGTAAAATCTTCCCAGCAGCACTGTAAGGCAGATTTATAATAAATGACAAAATTAATGGTTTAGTTCCGTTGTAATGCAGCTTCTGCGCTTCCAACAGGAATTTAAACTGTGAGCAGACAACACCTATGCTGGCTTCAGTGTGATCTACAAACCAAGTCTTGATCTCTTCAGGAAAGTCTTGAGGTTGACCTTTTATTTTTGCCCTTTTGCCATCTCTTACCCATACTGATATTAGAAGATAGCATTTGTGTGTATAAGTAGCTTTCTACATAGAAAACTGACAGAAATTCCAGGCATATCTTTGTAAGAGTTGGAATAAACTAGGCATAGTCACTACCTCAGGTCTGTAGACACTACAAAATAGAATGGATTTGTTTGCATTTAATTTAATATGGGTAACATTAAGGGCTGTAAGAACCCACCGTATTACAGTGATTGTACATATGCCTTGGATTAATGAAAAAAAAATCCATTTTCACTAACCAGCATTCATAATACATGGTCTCTCAAATTTCACTTCTTATAAAGTCCAACTCACTGATTACTCAAACTGAGGTTAAGATCATCATCTCCCTCAGCTGGAGATTGTGGGGTTTGCACCATTCACAGAGAGCTCAGTCCTGGCTGAAGCCTCTGGGCATTTTTATTACCCATATAAAGAATGAATTCCCAAAATGTACAAATGGGTTTGCAGCTCGTGAAAATATCTCTGTGAGGTGGCCTGTCCAGAATAACAGGTTTGGCAGCACAGCTCACTTTTCACTACACAGAGATCAAATAACTGGAATTCTTTTGACGTCCTACCATGCAAACTTCAGTGATGAGCTAAAGGATGAAAAATTATTTATTGGAATGTCGTAGAGAAAACTCTCCAGACCTACATGTAAGGGAAGTTGTGTAAAGCAGGCAATGTGTGACAAGTGTTACTGCTCCAGTATTTGTTGTTTAACTCCTGGTCTAACTTAGCAACAACAGAACTTGTTGGAGGGACCAGCAGCTGACTCACATGATACCTGGCCTGTTGCATGTGTGATACTGGCCATTTATTCCCTTTTTTATTTACATTTTTTTCTGGTGGTACTTCAATAACTTCTCCAGATTTTAATTTTCTTAAAATCCCATTGCATCTGTTTACAATTCAATTCTGAGTGTGCTCTGCAGAGAGGATGGAAGGAAACAAGATACAAATTTGCCAGCTGCAGTGTGAGATGCTGATGTAAACACATCCAGGACTATCCAAAGTGACTTGTCATGAGGCTTCGGGACTATTGCAGATATGGAAACAAGTTCCATTAACCACAGCCCTAATTTTAACTGATAAAATATCATTATAAAGATGGTTTACAAGTGCACTGAATTTGTCCTTGATTTAATTGACAGAGTTCTGACTGTAAAAGAAGTTCGCTTGAGGGCCAGGTTTTGTTGGATAAGAAATCCATTTTTTTCAGAAATATTTACATTTTCAGTAGCTAAAAGCTCATCCATCCAAATACCTATTCACTTTTCTATTTTTCCAACAAAAAGAGGTCAACTAAGTATTGGAAAAAATTTGATCAATTTTTGGAATTTTTATTGAAGGATGTGTTTTCCAAGAAAGATGCAGAATTCCCATATTTCTAATGAAAATTATTAAACTGTTGTGGAGAATTATCTTTACCTCACCAAAGAAAGCCTGTTGAATTTTGTTATTTCTGTTTCTGTAGTCACTTTTCTAAAGCCATCTCTTGTTTCTCTATGGTATCAGTCTTACATCTAACACTATTACATTTTGTTTCAGCTGGCAGGCTTCATCTATGCCTGTTATGTTGTGAAATGTATTACTGAAGAAGAGGACAGCTGTAAGTACTAAAGCTTTATTACATACAAAATGAATGCTATTTTTTTTTTCTTTTAAATCACCTCTCCACTACGCTGACTCTTGATGACTTCAACCTAAATTCCTTATTATACTGTAGCCAGATCATGTTTTCTGTCCATCCTTCTTGGTCTAAAATCTGGAAATGTCTGAGAGTAATTAAATACTGGTTAAAAATTACATACACCTTACTTCTGGAAAGATCATTGCAACTCTTTATCTCACAACTTAGTCCAAGACATAAAAAAAGTTTGGGTTTTTGGAGCTTGTTTTGTTGTTATTTGGTGGTTTGTTTGTTTGTTTGTTGGTTTGGTTTTGTGGCTTTTTTTTTTAAGAAGGAAAAAAAAATCCCAATTAGTAAATGCAAGCTTTTTTTTTCTTTTTTCTTGCTCCAGGCTGTTATTAACTATTTTCAGAGTAATTGGTTACAACTGAGGTTATAGCTCTTTTGTGCTGGCATGTATATTGTCTTGTAAAAGCACTTCCGGCAAAAAAATAGCTTTAGATCATTGCAGGGCCTTCATTTATGAGAGGTGAAACACTGGAGCTCCTCTTGGTTCCTGCTGCTCCCAGGGTACAATTACATGAAGTGAAATGATTTCCTATAGATATAGGTTTGTGTTTCTTCTGCTTATTTGTATCAATAGAAGCCTATTGAGCAAAATATGCTCTTATTGCATGCTGTAGATTCAGGCCATTTTGGGTTTTGTTTTCTAACCTGGATTTTTTTAAAAAGGGCCACTGCAGCATTTCGGTACATCTTGGGATTCATACTAAAGCACTTTAGAAACAAGTATCAGAACTGCATGTAACTTTGATAAAATATACATGAATCCTAGGGAGAGCTCTAAAGCAGGAAGCTAAAGGGTTTTTATTTGATTGAGAGCACTGCTAGGGCTGGCGGGGGTTCCTTTGTATGTTCTCCTGCGTGGAAAATAGCTACAACCCTATAATCTATTGGCAATACAGTGTCACTGTGAACTATCAAGGGGAGATTTAATGCTGAAATCAAACCACCACACTTTGGAGGTCGTTTCAACTATGCTCATTTCAGTCGTCTTTGTGTTTCTGTGGAAGTGAGGAAGGTGTAAAGAGTATAAAGGGTTTGGGACAGCTGTGTGGAGCAGGGGTATGTCACAAATAGACTTTTCTGTTTAGGGAAACAGTCATATGTACTTTCTCCTGCTTTCTCATAAATGCATTCATTATTCTTAGAGCTGGAAGAGAGTTTTCCTTTGTCCCCTAAAATGAAATCCCGTTCAAGACTGTTCTGCTCTGTCTTCTAAGGGCTTAAATATTTTTTTCACTATTCTTTAGTGCTTTAGGGCATGATATATGTAAAAAGCAAGGAAGGGACTTGAGACTTGGCTCGCCGAGCAAGCACAGAAGTCAGAGCACATTTGAGAGACTTCTCCCATGGTTCATAAAGCGACATTTCTGGCAGCAAAATGCCATGGCCAATATGGTATTGTTTTCTTCTCTCTGCAGCAAGAGCTCCCTGTTGTTCAACAGCCACAGATTGTCATGCTTCTTTGAACATTTTCTTGCCATCACCTTGACTATTTTGTCATTACTTTTGTCATTTAGATTTCATTATTACTTTGTTCGTACACCCCAGCCAGGCCCAGTCAAAGAGCATCTCATCCATCTGCCAGCACCTCTCTGAGGCACCAGGGTAAACCCCCACCCAGTGCAATGAAGCCAGCACAAGCTCAGGTGCTGCAGCTTCCCCTCTGCTGAGGTTTGGGAGCTTGGCTGGCAAAAATGGGAAAGGAAACTTCTGTGGCTGAGTTGTGCCAACAGTGTAATAATGCTCAGATTGGATCTGGCCCCTCAAGGTATCATAAAATTAAAACAGCTATAGTTTCTGCTGACACGGCTGATGAAGTAGCAAGTATGAATGATTCTAGTTCTCTCTCTGTTCAGATATCCACTCTGCTGTGTACCAAGTGTTCACTGTGACAGCCAGGGCCTGCAGTCTGCACCCCCGCTTTTATTTTCTTAGATACATTTTGCCTCGTCTTTTCAATCCCTTTTGGCAACACATCCATCTATCATGCTCTTCTGAGAAGTGTATCCCTTGTGGATGCCTTGTTATATAGCATTTGTACTCCGGAGGAAGATGCCTAAACTTTTTTCCTCCATATAATCACAGATGGGGTCATCTTATGCAAACCAAGTGAGAGTTAAGGACAAAAGCTTTCAGGAAAAGTGGAATATGACCCAGATTCATTGCTAGAGATTCTTGCATAAAGTCTTGGATCAGAGATAGCTCCAGATCCCCTAGCTGTGTTTCTCTTTCCATAGACTCTTCTTGCACTTTTCCATGTTCCTCACCCCTGCCTGCTGCTATGGAGCAAACTGTGACAGAGGGATGAAGCTGCCCCTTTCTACTCACGGTGTAGTCCCTCCTCCAAAGCTGCTGAGCATCTAGCATAGGAGAAAAAAGCTTTACTGTGCTACCCCCAATCCCTGCCTAGCATCCACTCCTGATAAGGAGTGAGGCCAGGCTCGTGTTTTAAAGAAGCTTGGCAGCTGATGTTCTCTCTGTGGGCTAGCGATGTGAAAGATCAGCTGTGAAAGATCCTCTGGTAAAAAACAGTCACTAGAAAGCAACAACCAAACTGCCCTGCTTTCCCAGCACTGAAGCAGTCTGTGAAGAGTAACAGAGGGACATTTTCATCTTCTTACTCACCTCCATATTCACTGACATCACAGGAGAAATATATGGCTTTCAGGACCACTCATGCCTATAAAAATGGGATGTCTTACAGACAAATAGAGAGAACCATAAGGATAAACATATTGGGTCATACTGAAGTGTCATTTAGCCACAAGTCCTTTCTGATGAGACAGAACCAACAGAAAAAGTCTTTTGCTTTTCACAACAGATGAAGTGAACACCTATACACTCAATTCCTTTTTTCTGCTTCTCTAATGGGCCATGGGAACAAAAGCAGTCCAAAAGAGGAGCAAAAGAGGCTGAAACACTGAACCTGGCAGTACTGAACAGCAAGGCATAAGGCTGGAGAAAAAGCCATGCAGTGTCCAAGAGCCAAACATGGGCATGTTCCAAATTTTAACCAGATGAAGATATTGACACTGCTCTGGAGTATAGAAGATGTCTCATCTTTTGTTGGCACAGAGCCTCAACTGTAGAAACACAGTCAAGTTGCTCTTAAGCTGCTTCAGCTGAATTAGCTTTGCTCTCAGAGTAATTGGAACAAGCTGAAAGAATTGCTATTTCCCCATTCTTTATGCAGATTTTATTAAGAGAAAAAGTGAGTTAGGGAAGAATTAAGCAAACATTTCAATAAGATTAACCTGCTCTAACCACAGTAAAGGATTAGGAATGGAACAATACAGTGATCAAATCATGGTCATAACTAGGACTGAATCAGCAAGTCTAGAGGTTTTAATTACTCACACACCAAATAAATCCGGCCACAGGCCCCCTGAATCAAAGCTCAAGTCTGTGCTACCTTTCATGAGAACAATCTGCTTTGATTTAATTCTGCACCAAGGATTAAAAAGGAAGTTGCTTTTTCTCCTGATACAGTCCCAGAAGTGCTCTAACACCAGGTGCACCAGGGTCAAACTGTAGCACCCATGTTCAAGGGGCAGACAAGAGCAGCTCTTCCATGACTGCTTCTTTCAGAGAGGTTTTCCAGTCCCAAACATTTTCCCTGTGGCTGCAAAGGAAGGAGGAACTCTGAAGGTTGGGGTGCCTGAGATCTTTTTCTGGGAAAGACTAGGAAGGATGGGTCTCCAGCAGCACTGCTGCCAACTCCACACTTTCCTCTTCACCGCTGCCTTTGGAATGCATAAGATATTGCTATTCTTACCTCATTAGCATTGTTAGCTGCAGCAATTAAAAATAAAACATGAAAATGTCAGCAACAGCCTTTACTTGGAGGCATTCAATGATAGTGAACTTACTGGAGCTCCTCATTTGTCTACCAAAATCATGTTAGGCCTGCATTTTTCAAAGACTGCACATTATTTTTAATAACATTGAAATGTTCCTTTAACGTACATTTGCTCACTAGCAATTTGGCTCCCTGCTATAAGTTGCTACTGCCTTACTAAAAGAAAATTCAATGTATTTTTGAAAACTTCATTAACTATATAGACATTTTGCAGGAAACACTGGAATATAAGCAGTCAAGCAGCATCCTCCCAGGGCTTTTTGTCTCCAAGCAATTTACAAAGAAACCTGGGTTACTGAAATGGGAGTGCTGCACTCACCTTACAGGTTCTGTTGAGGGTAAGGAGACTTGCTTGTTATTAAAGGGACAGCTTTGACTAGGAATGAACCCCAGCTGAGAGAAAGTCTCTAATTTAGTCTGTGTCTCAGAATAAAATCGTAACCTAGAAGGCTGTCTTGCTGACCCAGAGAGAGAGCAGAAATACCATTTACCTACTATTAGGCAATGGCAAGGCAACCAGAGAGCAAATATGGCCCCTCTGAATGTTCCCTTGTGTACCATGAGGCACAACCTTTGCACCATCTAATGCTAGCAGGGATCCAACCTGCACATACACTTTCTTGTTTTCTCCTGGCATTGTTTCTAGATAAACTGCAAAGCAAAAGAAATCGCAACTTTGTCTGGAAGATTTTTGCTGTATATTCCCTGGAACCCTGCTATTGGGGATGTCTTGTCACAGAAATAAAGCTCTATATAACACTTTGAAATTATTTCACTCCTCCTCCAAAAAAAAAAAATTTGTGTTAAAGACTGCATTTGAATTACTGAAAATATTCAGCAAGACAGCAATACCCTAGATAGGAAATATCTTCTGGTGAGCAATACAGTATTATGAGCCAATAAACTTGGTACCAAACAAAAATCCACTCTGGGATCCTAGGCCTGACCTGGGAAGTACCAAAGTGATGACAAAGATTTTCTTTTAAAAGACAATATTAAATTCATTATATGTGAGAGATGTGAAATTTTGATATGCATATGGGATAGATAGAAAAACATTTTCTTTTTATCTCTGTTACAGGCAGGCTTCCATCTTTGGGCAGGTTTTTTAAACTCTCCATACTTCTGTTTCCCATATTTAAAATGGAAAATAATGAGAGGGACAAACTCACAGGCATGTTGCTTCATAACTTTGAGCTTCTGGGATGAAAGGCACTATTGAAGTGCAGTATATGCTCAGGTATAGCTTTATTTCTGTGCCAAAAGCTTTTCACAATCTGCTTAGTGAGACATTACAGAGAAATAATACTTTAGCTTCCATTCCTGCTTAAAAATTCTCTAAAACAAAGAGAACAAGAAACTGGTAGCAAATATTCAAGTATTAATTCTGCTTCTTTGTCTCCCATCCCAAGTTTGTGGTCCCCAGAAATTCTTGACAGTAATTTGCTGTTCATGGACTTCCTTAGGCATGAGAGGTCTAGCTGTATTTAGTTTCCCTCAATGGTCTTTTCTTCCTGAAAGTGTCTCATCCTGAGAAAAGGAGATCTGATACCTCAGCTATACACTTTGTTAGTTTTGCACCTACCATTTGCGTAGTGTGTCCTGAGTCTTTCTCTGGAAAACGCCAGTGATTCCGTCTTCACCTTTTCCATGCTGTCACAGGTGGCATCCGTCTCGCGCTCCTATAGCCACATGCAGGTAGGCCTGCAGCTTAAAATAACAATCAAGATTTCCAGCACAGTCAGTGGAGGCAGGGACGTAACCCCAAAGAGCAATCTGCCCTGTCTGTGCTAGACACCTCTCTCATGACAGGGGGAATCACTGGTCCTGATTGTGTGGTTGGTGCTGGGGACAGCCTAGACAGCCTGCAGAGGCAGCACGGCAACAAATAATAATAGGAACAAATTAAAGCCCATATTTAAAACACATTTATTCTCCAAACTGTTGAACAGCTCATTGTGAATGGAATTCCAAGGAATACGCTACAAATTTGAAGCTCCAGCTTGTTTTTGCTCAGCTGTGCTCTTCCATTTACAGCCGGCAGCTCAATTAGAAGCTTTTTCCATTTACTTGTTTAATTTAATGTGACGACTGCTACATGAACTAAGTAAACCAGAGGGAGGAAAATGGGATGCCTTTGGCTGTCAGGATGCTGATAGAAGTGTGGAGGGAGAGAAACCTTTGAAATCCCAAGATGCTACTTCATGTTTGTCATCCTTAAGGACAGCTGCCTTGGAGAGCCATGGTGCCACCAGGAGCATTTAGGAAATTCCCTGAGATCAATCTTTTGCACATATCAATGGCTGGTTCCTGTGTTATTATTTCCAGTCATGTCCTGTCTCAGAGGGGGCCCCTCACAGAGCAGAAAGCCGATGTTGAGTGTCTCATTCTCCTCAGCACAGAGCACAGGCAATCTTTGTCCCCTAAGGTGTGCTCACTGCTTCCAAGGCTCAGGCTGAAAACGTCTGAGCTGCAGAGTGCGAGGTTGAAGCACAGGGGAATGAGTTTATGGCAGGAAGATAAGACAAGTGAAACTGGCTGCATTTGAGATGCAAATGGACCTGAGCAGTCCAAGGTGTCACAGTGCTTGGCAGACATTACATAGCCTGCTCTGTGATCATTTGGCACAGCACTGCAGAGAGAAACAAACTTAAAAGCTCTGAGGAGGTACAGTTTGTTTAAATAATAGCAAGTAATTAGTCTGAAGACAAAATCAGTGATGGCATTTTATAATTACAATTAATTTAAAGGTTAATTCCCTTTGGTGCTAAAATCTTATTTAAAACATTTACCAAGAAGGGAAATTAGGATGTTACTATCTAGATGCATAGAATGCTTCTGGGAATCCATGCCTATTATCACTAGAAAATTAGGTTAGCCTCAAAGTGGGAATTTCAATTCATTTTAGTGTATAATAGATGGTGGTCAGGGCCTTGAGTCAGAAGGGTTGCTTCGGGTATACTGTATGATTTGCATTTTCTTTGTTTGTGGGATTAATTGCAAATGTTTCCAACAAAAGGGCTGGGTGTATACATGAACAAGCTTGACATGAAAAGAAAATTGGTTATGGATTGCTGCCTTCGTAACTAATGAAGTTGATGTTCAAGAAATCTCTAGGAGACAGGGTTGTGGTATGAGACAAATATATAAATAAAATCACACAAGGGAAAATGGTGGCATTGCTGGCTTCATCTATGATAATTTCTTTTCTCCCTCACTTGTCTTGCCTGCCACTCCCCTTGCATCCATCATCACCTCCTGTGGGGATTGTCAACCCCAAGTTTAAAAATGTCTAAATAGCATAACGTAAAGCTTGAAGGAAGTAACATTTCCATTCCAGCAGCTCATCACAATGAAATACTGCTTGATAAAATCAATGCATTGTAACAGCCAGGGAAATATACTTACATAATTTTTTTTAACTATAGACCACACAATTTTTATCTATTCAGAGATGACACTGATGAAGTGTTGTAAAAGATCTGCACATGTCAAAAGGCTAAGATCTGGTTTTTTTGAAGAAAGATACATTTCATACCGAACCATTGTGAAAATATTACTCTTTGTTAATTATTTGTTTCAGGAGAGGAACACAAAGGCATTCAGACCATGAAACAATGTCCCAGGCAGTTGTGTCAAGCCAGTAGCAGAAACGAGGGAGTAACTAGTGATGGTTCTGATAACAAAGGGTACAGATCCTTTGAAGGGATGCTCAGGTTGTTGATGAAGCCGAATAGGGTGTGGTCTTCCTAGACATGGAAATGCTTTGACATTGAAAAATAGACAAAGCTCATATTCAAAATCAGGAAAAAATTAGCAAAATCTGAAACTCTCAACCAGCTGAAAATTGCACGCAAAATACTTTTCAGGCGTGTTTTGTTCTGGTGCTGGTAAAAGACTCCATTTCAACATCAGTCCTCTCCTGCTACTTCGCACTGAACAGGGAGGGTTGTCTTTGAAAGGAGGCCCTCCAATGAGGAGCAGCTCCTCCTTCGTCCCCTGAGGCAGAGGAGAGGCAGCTTGGATCCTAAAGAGGAACAGCCTGCAGGTGGCCATGTGGGGCTGCTGGCCCACTTCCCCACCCTGGTGTCCCGCCCTTCGAGGGCTGGCTTCTTACGGTTTAATCCAAAATTAGCAGGTAGAGCACAGCAGCTCCTGGTCATCGAAGCTTGCTCCAGGCTGACAGGCAGCAGAGTCTTCGAGAGGAATGGTGATGACCTGCTGTGGGTGGACCAGACTAATTAATTATTTCCAGTGGCCCTGAGAAGGACACCTGCCCACAGCCTTAGTGTCCTTCCTGCGGAGACAGTCAGTGTGACCTTCTTGCAGTTTCCTACATGCCATCAACATTGCTTTGTACTAAATTATTTTTATCAGCATGACTCCTGTTAAAGTTTTCCTTATTGCTTTTCCTTTCAAATATCTAGATAGGTCTTCATTAGCATTGGATTGTTAACTTTCATAGATTTGGGCCTTGATTCTCCACTTTGTTGCACCTACTAATGACTCTTTTTCTAACTTATTAGTGTGGCAGTCACACTTGAAGGCCACTGCCCCAGGCATTTTCTTTTTCCTCCTTTTTTTTCTTTTCCTTCTCTTTATTCCTTGCCCCTAGCAGTGATCTGGCTAAGAACAATTTTTCCTAACGACTCATTTGATAACTTCTACAATAATTCAGTCTACCACACATTTAATTCTTAAAATGATTTTTCAGTCAAAAACTATATTGCAGGGCTATAATTTTTTACTCAGCACTTAGAGATGAAAAATTGAAAGCAAATGGCTATTATCCAGCAATGCTCAGGTCTGTCTAGTTTAGAAAAATAATATATTGTTCAGACTACTATTGTTCTTTTAGCTTATTATCATTTTCTTGTTCTCTTAGCTGAATGGAGGTCTTTTACAGATTCTTCCTTTACTGAGCATCAAATAAGCCCTGCTTCAAGTTTGGAGACAATCCTTGCAAAGCCTTGCAGAGGTCAGGCAGCAAGCCTTTTTTCCAGGTGTACAGGCTGACAGGTGGCTTGCTGTATTTGTCAGGTACGAAAGGCAATGCTGACCATTTCAGTCCAGTATTTCTCATTCTTGCAGCTATGCTGCAGTTGTTTCCTCTTGCCCTTTGGTCCTTATTCCTGCCTGCCTTATCCCTGGTTCCAGTTTCTGCCTTCAGCTACTGAAGACTTGCTCATGTCTCCCAGGCTTTGCTTGATTATTCTTGACTACTTTCATCTTGGGTCCTTTCTGCTCAGAGAGAACCTTGATTCCCATCCTCTCAATATGGTTCCCACTGCTAGCTGGCCCTGCTTTGCAGAGGCCTTGTTCCAGAGCATGGTCTTCCTCATGTCATGGTCCAAGAGTCTGCTACCGACCAGACACCTTCTCCATCTGGGAATCTGAGACAAATTGTGCCTTGTCTAATTTCTGGACTCGCAGCACCACTCATCTTGGTATTTTCTGCTGGGTACAGCCATGAGCTGCAGTCACCTGGAAAGCAATACCTGCATACCTGTTGCTCCCTAATTATAGGGAGCAACAGGCAGAGATTCCTGCCTGTATTTCTGAGGGCAGAAAACACCACATCAGGTTTATTAGACTTCACAAACCTGAGTAACTCCTAGTCTTACATCTTGTCTCAGAAGGGCTGATCAAAGAATCAGCCAGGGGATCAGCAGAAACAGACAGAAGAAGATGCTGCCTTATACCAGCAAGGAACATGATAAGAGGAGAAGAAAGTGGAGGACAAGGCCCTGTGAAGCAAAAAATTAGTGAATAATTTTGATTATTATACAAGTAAACAGCATGAAAATAGTGGCAGTGGAGCAAAATCTGAGCTGAGAAACTCCATTAAAATTTGTGTAAGGGCTTCCCTTTGCAGTTCCAGTGGCCATTGTAGAGCTCAGAAATGCCATGAGGTTGTAGTTTAAAAATCTGAGGTTTTATATTCACCTTGCAAATGGCTGAGCTGAGAGCACTCACAGGCCCTTCATTACTGACTGCTTGGCACAAATGCTGCTCATTGCACTGCAAGAACTGGGCCTCATGTCCAAGTCCTTATGCCATTTCTGAATCCTCCTGTGACAGCAGAAAGTGCACAGCCTCATGTACTGGCAGATGTCTCCTTCCCCATGCTTCCCTGGTGTTTGGCTCTACTGTGGTTTGAGAGCCTAAATCACTCTATACTCAGCACAAAGACCAATAATGTTTGATTATCATTGTAAACTAAGTTTATGGAGATCACATTCAAGCAAACCTCCTCCTGCGTGCCATATTGTGGAACAGCCACCAAACCATGCTAACAGCATAAAAAGGCAGCAGCACTGAATTTTTTGAAAGTGTCTTCACCAAACAGAGAGCTGGGTAGCAGGATACTGGCAAAACTGCAAGAGCAAAGGTGTACTCATATGTTCTTTTATATTTTTGCCCCACATGTAATTTCCAAGGTCCTTAAACCAAACTTTATTTTACTCCCCTCCATTTTTTTTTTTTCTCAATTTGGCCAGTTTTTTAGCTAATGCTATTCGTGCACAGCTCTCTCTTGCCTCACATACTCACTTCTGCACCAGCAGTCCTTTCAGTAAGGTTATTATCTGTAGTCTGGTTGCCATCTCTCCTTCCTTCCAGCTACACCTGCAGTGAAGTGCCTTGCTGTGGCAGTGAAGCTCAATTGCAGCACTTCAAAAGCCTGAGTCCAGGGAGCCAAGTCTTTGGCCTCTGGAGAGAGTACATATAAATTTAAGGTCTTGCAGGTCAGATGTAGGATATGAACACCACGTGTTGTCCCTCTGCTATACCATGCAGGAAATATGTCCAGTCATGACATGCACGGGCAAGGAGCATCCATGTACACATGGACATGCACTTTCGTGGTCATTAGCTCTTTTTTTAAAAGGTATCATCTTTGTCATGGGTAATTCTAGGCTTTTCATATTATTTTAGTAGATTCATTAATATATTTAAGGACTACCATAATGCCAAGCACTGTACAAATGTGAACACTAGCTCTGTTTTTTGGAGCTTGCAATCTGTGTATTAGACAACAGAAAACTGATGGGCACAGGCAGAAAGTGAGCACAAAGAAACTATGAGCAGATATTATTCACTGAAGTAAATAGGAAAGTAAGGGCACAGGCAACTTAATTATTGTCAACAGAGCATAGAAGTGTTTTAGGGAAAAGAATGAGATAATTGTTTATAAAGACATTCTCGCAAGGAGGGACAAAGGTTTGGTAATTTGACAAGTATGGAGGTCAAGCTGGTAGCATGGGGGCAGAATTTATCTTTTAACCCTGAAAGGAGGAAAGATTGATGTCGAGGCTTTAAATGTAAGAAAATTTAGTTTATACTTGATGTAATATAGAACGTTAAAGAATGCAGAGAAAAGTAATCTAGACAAAAAGGCAAGTCATGCAGCTTAAGTCCACATTTGGTGAGTTCAAAAATAAAAAAGGAACAATTTTCATATTTGACTCTGGGAGTCCTGCGTAAATGTTACAGCTGTGTCAACAGGTAGAAGAATCTTGTTCTTCACTATGCAAAAAAAATCTCCAGAAATTAAATCCTGCATAGCCCACACCAAGTTGACATCAAACTTTTATCCTCAAGTGATAGACAGACTTGAGGACACAAGTTCACAATGAGAGAGCAGAGAAAGTTAGGGAGGAGCAGCTAAGAGTTCTGGTTTTAGCTGTGCAGAACTGGAACTGATGTTTAATTATCCATGAGTAAATATCACCAAGAGAAGCTGGGATTTAAATTTATATAGGAGGAGCAGAGTGAGCATGAGCCAGGTAATCTGTGGCACCTCAGAGCGCTGACAACAGCAGAATTTGTGTTTGTGAGTGCAATTACCCAGACCAGGAGGGGGAGGAAAATAAAATGCAGAGGTTGCTGCTCACTGGACTCCAGGAGCATGATGGACAGACAACCCCCAAGAAAGGAGAAAAATGATGACAGGAGGAAGATGAGCACCAGCAGAAGAGACACAGGAACCCAGCAATACAAAAGTTTCAGGAAAAAGAGAGTAGCAAGTGCACAGAAGGTGGCTGGATGGCCACACAGAGGACTGTATGGGCCTAAATTTGAATAGGAAGAGGTGATCTGACTGAGGTTCCAGCTGCATGCAAAGGACAAAATACAAAATTGAAGAAAATCTTCTAAAGAAGTTGAGAAAAGTGGCTCCAGAAACCTCTTGAAATCATCGAGGGGGTTTTGAGGGAGAAGACCGGGACAAGCAGGGATAAGGATGGAGTTGTTTGTTTGTTTGTTTTAGTTTAAAATATTTACATATATTTTTATTGAGAAGGAAATGCAAAAAAAAAAAAAAGAGATCAAGAGTCTGTCACTGCAACAAACAGACATTTTATGGAACAAAATTTTTATTACTGTGGTAAGAGAGAAAGGGAAATGAATAGTAAAAGGAGCAAAAAAGTCTGACAGACTGAAGAAAGGAGTGCTACTTTATCAGTTTGCACAAAAAATGGGACAGCTGATGTAGAGAGAAATGGCTGAAGATGAGAGGAGTGAAGCAGATGAGGGGATGGTGGGGGTCTCTAGGGTAGAACTAATAGAGCTGGAGGAAACAAACTAATTCATATGGGAGATGAGGTCAGAGAAAAGAGAGGAATGAATAGAGAAGTCACTCTTAATACGGCATTACTACCAAAGACATTTTCACTCTTAAAGAAGGAGCCATGGGCAGGAAACAGATGTGATGGTGAAGATAGGGTTGAGTGCTGGCAGATTGACCACACTGAGAGGTAGGTCCTCATGCACCAAGGTTAGGGATGAGATAATCAGCAAAACAAGCAGTGGTAGCAAAAGAGGAAAGAAGAGAGTTTGAAGCAGTCAGGATGCCATCTGTAATACAAGTCCCAGGTTGGCCAAGTTGGGTATTTTCCAATCTTTCCCTTTCCTTTTGTTTGCAGATAAAACCATTCAGCCCCATCCACCTTCTTAAATTTTATCTTTTCATATCTAGTCTGCATCAACTTTTGCATGCCTACTAAAATACAAGGAAATTCATAGCGTCAGTCACATTTCTACTAACATATGCCCTATGCGATTCTTTGGGTTGGATCCTAAGCTAATGTAAATTACCATTCCTTCATAGACGTCACTGGAGTTACCAACATAGTTATTGCAGGACCTTGATCTTTTTGCTTCTGTATTTATAACTTACAGAGGAAAATTTCTATAAGTAGAATAGTGTCTGGTTTCTTTTAAGAATCTTTCTTTTTGTTTTCTGTGGGAAGATGTTGCTTTTATTCTATACTCAATCCTTTCTCTTTGTCTATCTGTTGATTTCAACAGCTTTAATTTTTCTCACTGTGAACTTTCTTCCATATCAAATCCATGCTAGTGGGGTCTTTTTTGTGTATTGCATTTTAATGGTCCTTCTATATACACAGACTTCTAGAAATGAAAAATGAGAAATTTATGCCTCTCATCCTGTCCTGATATACAGCAGAAACAGTGGGGACTCTGACTGTGAGCAGAGGCTGAAACTTCACATTCCCGTGGATTCTTATTGATAGCAAATATGTCCTTACTTTGAGCCATATGTCCTGTCTGTGATACACTTATAACAGTCATATGTCTGACAAGACCATTAACACAAGCAAAAAAAGAAAATAATCTGAATTTTTTATAACACATTTTACAGATATGTAGTACTGCTATCATCCTATTCGAGTCCAGCTAGGAAAATGAAAATTTCAGCACACAGTATTTCAAAGGTGGGCCATTTGCATGGCCAGGTTTTGAGGGGGCTGCAGGGGTGTGTTCTGTGAAGAGCTACTAGAAGATTCTCCTGTGGCTTCTGATAGAGCCAATGCCAGACAGCTCCAAGATGGACCCATGGCTGGCCAAGGCTTGGTCTGTCAGTGACCGGGGTAGTACCTGTGGGATAGCAAATTTAAGAAGGGGAAAAGAATGTGCACAACTTCAGTTGAAGAGTGGAATGAGAGTGAGAGAACAACTCTGCAGACCCCAAGACCAATGAAGAAGGAGGAGAAGGTGCTCCAGGCACCAGGGCAGAGATTCCCCTGGAGCCCCTGGTGCAGCCCATGGTGGGGCCGCTGTGCCCCTGCAGCCCAGGGAGGTCCCTGGGGGAGCAGAGATCCACCCGCAGCCCATGCAGGACCCCATGTCAGGGCAGGTGGGTGCCCAAGGGAGGCGGTGACCCCATGGGACGCCTGCGCTGGAACAGGCTCCGGGCAGGATCTGTGCACCCATGGAGAGAGGAGCCCGCAGCAGGGCAGGTTTGCTGGCAGGACTTGTGACCCTGAGGGGGCACCCGCTGGAGCAGGCTGCTCCTGAGGGACTGCACCCCAAGGAAGGGACCCGCTGGAACAGTTCATGAAGAATCATAGCCCATGTGAAGAATTCACATTGGAGAAGTTTATGAAGGAATGTCTCACATAGGAGGGACCCCATGCTGGAGCAGAGGAAGCATGTAAGGAGTCCTCCCACTAAGGAAGATGGAACAGCAGAGAAACGTGATGAGCTGATGACAACCCCTATTCCTCATTCCCTTATGTCACTTGGGTGGAGAAGGAAGAGAATCAGGAGTAAAGCCTGGGAAGATATTTGGCTAATATTTTAATTTAAGAATTTAATTTAAATAATATTTAATATTGTTTCAATTAATAATATTTGTCTCTATTTTAATATTTGGATATATTTCTCATTATACTGCTCATCTTTGGTAATAATTTAAGGCTATTTTGCCTGTGATGGTAATTGCTGAGTGATCTCCCCCTGTCTCTATTTGGACTCTTGAACCTTTTGTTATGTTTTCTCTCTCCTGTTCAGCTGAGGAGGGGAGCAACAGAGTGGCTTTGGTGGACAACTGATGTTCATCCAGGGTCAACCCACCACAAAAGGAATGGGATTATGTTTCTATGTTCATGTGGGCTTTTACTAAAGTGAAACACGACATGAGATATCACTCTTGTGATAACAGTTACTTGTAAGATGAATGTATGATAGAATAGTCAAAAAAGTGTTTGATGTATGAGGCTAAGGATGGAAGCCTCTGTACTGATTCAGCTAATGAGCCTTATTTTATTCATCTGATGTAATGGCTGCCAGGAATGTATCAGTTGTACAGTACTCTAGTGACCTTTCAGGCACAGCCAGGATAAAATGCCCGCAGAAAGGGCAGCCTGCTGCATGCTTTAAGAAACTAGCTCAGAGTCCACAGGGAGCTTTTAACACAGCCTGGACACCACAACGTTTGCAGCGCTGAGAAGCAGCTGCTATGAAGAAACCTAGCTACAAACAAATTGATGAAGTCCTTTTGTATTGGAGTTCACTCTTTCTTACCTCCCTTTACCTACCTTGCAAAGCTTGTTGTTGCCTGTAAGAAGCCATTGTATGTCTCCAGTGAGGTCATGGTAGAACTCTCTGCCCTGCCATCATTTGGTTACACACATGGGAACTTCTGTAGTGAGTTGAACACAGAAATGTCTCTATGACCTTGCTTTGTTTGTCACTTGGCAATCTGGCTGAATAGCACTCTGTGCTTGCTCAGTACAACAGGGCAAAGCCACAATTCTCTTCTTTTCCCGAAATGATATTCAGCACTCATCTTTCTCTCATGCTCACACAAAATCATTTTGCTCAATTAAATCTTTTCCTTAACACATTGGTTTAGCTTTCTGAAAACAACCCCAAAGACAACCTTTTGCCTCACATCTGCAAAGCAGAGTGTCAATGCCTGCAGCCAACTAATAATGCTTTACAGGTTGCTTGAAAAAAGAGTTCAAGGAAAATACAGAAGGAATGCAAAGCTGGACAAATGAGTATAAGCAATATCCCTAAAGTGGCATGGGTTGACAACATTGAGGCACTCCAACAACACCGGTATTTTCTGACTTGTGCTGTCAGGGACCAAGAGTAACAAAAAGAGAAGAAAATTGGGCAAGCAAACAACAAACTATACCTGCAGCAAACAAACATCCATTCTTTTTTCTGCAATCTTTGTATTTGAATAAAGGAGGTTTTCCTCCCAGCCAAGCACTTCACTAAATAATATCCTTCATTTTCTGCCCGTAAACTTAGTATGCTCCCAAAAACATGATCACATTTTGATAAAGGTATTCTGATGGTTGCAGACATTGATTAAGTAGAAAGCAACAAATGGCATTTGTCTTGATTTTAGCAATATTTTGACACTATAAAAGGTTTGTAAGAAGTTCAGGGAAATACTGCCCAGATGCAGTCAGCATAGGTTGAGTGCAGAATCGTTCAAAACTCTGCTTGAAATGTAGTTATAAAGCAGATGGGACATTTCAGATGGGATCCCACTGGGACCTTAGCTAGGGAAATAATTCTCTTCAGTATTTTTATTAACAGCGAGGATAGAAGAGAGAACATTTGTAAATATTTAAGATTAAACTAGACTGGGAAGGGTGCAAACACTTGTGAAGATAGGATTAGAAGTCAAAATAATCTTGAGAAGTGACTTGAAATCAAGAAGGTGAAATTCAGTACAGACAAGTACAAAAGAACTCCTGTGGAGAAGAATCATTCATCTTCAAGTAAAATATGGACTACTTGGCTAGGCTAAAATTAGTTTAAAAAAAAAAAAGAGCTGATTATTAAGCATTTGTATGATGCTGTTGAAAAAAAGAAATTGGAAACCAA
Source organism: Donacobius atricapilla (assembly GCA_013397315.1). Classification (NCBI taxonomy): domain Eukaryota; kingdom Metazoa; phylum Chordata; class Aves; order Passeriformes; family Mimidae; genus Donacobius; species Donacobius atricapilla. The sequence continues at coordinate 416,270 of WBMY01003593.1, forward strand.
AACCAAATGACAAAACAAGAATAACAAAAACAAGAGAAAAAACCCAACCAAACATACAAAACCCCAAAACCTACTGAATTATTTCAGGTAATGCACAGAAGACTGTATGGCAGTTGTCCTAGGTAGCCCTGCTTTATGCACCCCACTGTAAGAAAAACATAACTGAGGAAGGATTTTAAGGCTTCAAAATGTAGAGGCTTGGAAAACATGAGCTGTGAGAAAAAATTGAAATAACTAGGTTTGCTTAAACCTGAAAACAATGGATAACATAAAATACTTTCTAAAAATGCTTAAAAGCAGTTATAAGAGAAAAAAATGGCTCATTTTTCTCCATACCCATAGGGAGAAAAGGCCAAAATTTAGATAAGTAGTTAATTTGCAGGAAATTGTTGAAGTTGTTGTCTATCAATTTTTTTTTTTTCTTTAATATACACAGACCTAGTGTGTCAGTAGCAGTGACCAGACATGTGAAAAATGTGCTTCCACACCTGAACTCTTTGGCCCTTTTAAATCAAAATAAAGTCCAATTCAGATCTGTGATGTAAGAGACAATATTTCAGGGACAAGAACTGCCCCCAAATAACCCCTATAAGCCAATAGTTGAGTCTCCTGGGACAAGGGAAGCAAAGGGCACCCTTTTACCTGTGCAAAGAAAATGTTTCAGCAGAGAAATAGAGGTCTTGGGCTCACATGAGATTGAATTTTCCTGGAAATTGTTTAAAACAAACATAAGAAGGCCATCAAGAACTGGCAATTCTGTGAATTAATAAATAACTCCCACCCTACAACCTTCTTGCAGACCATCAGCATCTTGAGAGAAATGCAGGTTTCCTTACATCTGTGAAGTTTCATCTCTGAAGCTCAGATAAATTGTTCCAACTCTCTTTTCATGCATTTCAACCCAAATGTCAAAGCAGGGAGTCAGAGAAACTTCTGTCTCTCAGACAGAGCTGGATCAATGTACTACCTTCTCTACATCTCTACTGAGCCATGGTATGACAGCAAGCCAGACTCAATAATCACAGTCAGAAGCAATGCATGCATGCCAATAAATAAATGGTTTTCAGCATTTGTAGTGTCTGAATAGCAAGTTATTTTATATTAGTGAGGTGGTCTACTTGAAAAAGAGGGATGTGTGGTTATTTCTGGTAGAAAGATGGCTGTTATAAATCCTTTACTGTTTTTATGTGGTTTTAAAATTGAATTGATTTTAAAAATAAAGGGGGAGAAAGGGGGGACTTTGCCTTTCCTTGCTTTTTTACTGTTTCTCTTTATCTTCCCAATTATCTGGTCTAATATTAACAGATTATTAGAGGACCTGTCAAAAATAATCTGTGTATTGGGTGGTTCTTGAATTATAGTGCCTCTCCATTCTGAAAAGGTGTTGCTAATGAAAGCAATTTCTCCCCTTTCAGTTGATTTCATAGGTGGATTTGACTCTTACGGCTATCAAGGTCCACAGAAGACATCTCATTTACAGCTACAGCCCATGTATATGTGAGTACTTAACTTCTAGGATATTCAGCAGAGTGGCAGCCTGATATTAAAGGATCATTAAGCTGAAAGATGGCATGACTTAAAAATTCAGAATAGGCAGAAACCTTTTTGATGGGCTGAATTCAAGTCACACTTAAGCACCAACATTACACTTGTGTTGAATCATAATGATTTCTTAGGGCAGGATATCATATGTGACAGTTATTCAAACAGCTTCCAGCTCTCACCTGATTTTTCCCTATTTTCATTCAAGCGGATTCCACTCCAAGACAATGACAATTTGGTGTAGAAAAAAACTAATCATATATGACAAACCTTGGTTGTGAAAAGAAGTGGATTTTTATTAAGTTTTATCAAAAGTTCAGCAACATGCTAATTTAGTGGATGCATTTAGCATTTGTCTTACCAGAGCATCTGTTCACCAAGGCACCTCTGCACTTCATTTCCAGTTTTCACATTAAAAAAGCTGAAACAAATGTAACAACATATGGCTTTTAAAAGTAGTTTGAATAGAAGACAGTATTTCACCTAACCATTGAGTGACAACTCCATCTTAGAGTGCGGTCTGATATATTTGGGAATTAAATGGCTAATCAAATCTCAGCTCATACACACAACTGGAGTATATTCACAGTAGAGCTAACACACAACCATGGACCAGCCCAGGAATAATCTCCAAATATTTCTTGTACTGATATCATCTGAAATTCAGAACAGTCCTGACTTCCCAGATAAATCTTACCTCACTGCTGCATCCTTTTGAAATATTTTTTTTTGTCATCAATGCCCTACATGCTAAAAGCACAGCACCAAGCAGCTCATAAAGGGGCAACAGTTTTGTTTTTTCCTTTGTTTGTTTTCTGAACATTTCTTTTGAGGAAAAGAACTAAGTTCAAGCAAACAGTAGCCATCCCAACACACAATTCCACTCACTTTTGAAGGCAGTTTTATTTCTTCTGATTAGTGGAAGCAATGGAATAGTGTATTTTTGTATGGAATCTTGCATTTACTCCTTTATCAGCGGTACAGTCTGTTCTGTGGTGGTGTTTGGAACCAGGCCCTTCAGGAGCTTTGCTAGGAGCTTTTTAATAATCTCAAATTACAGTAGTACATATCACCAATGCCACCTTAACTTCAGCTTCCCATCTGTCTGTGCTCAAGTAAATGTTTTTCACCTGCACTTTTGGCACAATGCTGCGCATTTAGAAATTGTTATTTCCTTCATAGTAGTATATGTGGTACATAGGTACTTAGAACAATTCTAATCCTATCTCTTTCTCAGTATACCATACCTTGTCATCAACATATGGAGCCCTCTAGCTATTATCCCATTCTCTTTATGTTCTCAGTGTTTCTTCCAGAACAGCAGATTGCATTTACTGTGCATCTTCATATTGACTGGAAAGAAAGCTAGACCAGGCTGGGGGTGTGGGGGGGTGGGAAAGGAAATATTTTTAAGCTTGTAGCTAAGATGAAGAGATAGATAACTAATCTATGTTAATTGTTCTCTCTTATTTCAATGATACATGCTCACTGGAGTATAGGCGATTTAGCTGTGTTAACTGAGAGAAAGAAATCAGAATGTGAGTTGACATTTTGTCCAATCAGTCCACAAAGGTATTACCATGTCCCAGCCGCAGTCAAACAAAGACACTTATTGTTTCCCTCTGACCATGTAGTGTTTGACAGGGTTCTCTAGGATTGCTACAATCTGTCCTTAAGAGGCTTTTACAGCATTTAGTAATACCTTTCTTTATTTACAGCTGGGGCACACCAGGAACACATGCAAATGTATTCACATGGCAGTTGCTCTGTAAATGTAGGCAGTCCATTAGGTGGTGGAGCGACAAATCCGAATATCAAGTTAATCAAGTCAAGGTTTGATCTGCTTGTAGCACTATTTATAGCAATATTATGTATTAGAAATCAAAACATGCTGATATGATAACAGCAGGCCATACTTGGTATTTTAAAGCTTTATTTGTTGGGAGGAAAGGTTTGGTTCCCTACAGAGCTTGTTCACCAAATAGCACCAATATAAGCCTTCAGAGTATTTAAGGAAAGAAAGAAGCACAACAGGGCTTTACGTTATTCTCTGGCCAGTATCACCTCCAGTTTACAATGCTCAACACCTCTAGAGTATGTGTAATACAGAAGAATACTAGAGGAGGCGAGGCGAGGTGAGGCGAGGCAAGGCCTTCTGCTTACAGAGTCCCTCACCATGCTCTCACAACTGTCCAAGATATAATCATGCCCATCCAGGATACAACTAGACCCATATATGTCCATATATCTATATTCAAATAACTATTTCCATAATTTGATCAGTTGCTACAAGATGTCTTTGAACCCATAGGAAACAAAAGATATATTAAGCATCATCCCATCTAATTCCTGCAAAAGATCAAGAAAATAGAGGAATCACTTTTTGCCACCACTGCGTTCTTTCCTATTCAGGCTCACACTGGGCTCATCTCATATGGAGCTCTGTATTTATAGGAGAAATTGAGCAAGAGACAGGTGCTTTTAAATCATCTGTTTGCTAACTATATGCAGAGGCACAACAGCAGTTTGTTTTTGTGCTGTGTTGTGCTGGGCATGCTGCAAAATGGAGCATATGGCCTCCTCTTTGAAAAGCTCACCAAAACAATATCAGTTTCTACTGGTTGTTCAGATTCTTTCGAAATACAAATTTTAACATATAGTTCAGTGATACAGAATAGAGAAGCCCCCTATATATTTACCAGATTGATTCATTTACAGAACTAGTTCAAATCTTAAAGAACTTTGTGTTAGGTCTCAGTCATTATCCACATACTGCTTGCTGTTGTGAATTGATTCAGTGGATTGCAATGACAGAAGTCCATCAACAGAAACTTATTTCTTTGGAAGTCAGTTTTTCATCCAAGTGATTTAAATCAATTTTAACTCATTTGTACATGCACTATTTAACTATTATTCTGAAGGAATGCTGGGTTTAGCAATTGCTAACTATTAAGGCATACTGTTTTGTAACCAGCTTCTTCCTGTGTGCTAAAGTTAAGAATTCATTTTGTTAATGTGGAGGTTATATTGAACCTACATCAAGCTCCATGTGCAAATTATATTGATTTATTCAGATTTCTCATATTTACATTTCTATTGTGTGAGGAGTATTTTATCTAAAGATTTATTACTTCTTATTTGTGATTTTCATCAATCTAGCTCTACTTTTAAGAACATTCTAATTCAGTTTAAACACACATGGACACTTTGTGTGGTGTTTCATCAGTTATGCAAAAATACTCTAAATGAACAGGATAGCTAAGGAAAAGAAAAATCTTGGTTTCTGAAAAAAAAACCGAGAAATATTATCTTTAGGTAGTTAACTGAAATTACTATCTCTGGCTACTGTTACCTTTAATAGTCTAGAATTATTAGATACAGGCTCACATTGAAGTTTTTTTCTCTACATTTTAGGCTTTGAATTCCAATCACAGTTTTCCTTATCATTTCTTCCAATTTCATATTTAATTTAAATCAGTTTACTTTTTAAAGTGAAAAATATATGCAATTTAAAACTATGTTTTAAATAAAACTGATGTTTTGCAGAAGAATTCTTATGATGACATTTCTCTACCTGTTATAAATGGGATTTTTTTATTATTTAAGTGCCAACAGTGTGCTCTATGCTGTACAAGCCAAGAAGCCTAGACAGTCCCTTCAAAACGAATACGCTTTTTGAACAGAACGGGACAGAACCGATGCTCATGTACCTCCTTGCAGTGTGGCCACAGCTGATGTACTCAAAAGCAGCTTCCTGGCATTCTGTGCCGGAGATGCCAGTGCTCATTTCCAGACCATGGGAGAAGGACACAATAAGATGGCGGAAATCAATTGTCAAGACAAAATTCTCCTCTTGGGAGGTGACCAAGGAAGGTGACTAAACACTCCCTGGCACTGATTCTGCTGCACATGAAAAAACACAGTTGTAGTTGTGGAACAAGACTGCACTGCATGATCACTGTTCTAAAAACAGTAGGAAGGAGGGAGGGGAGAGAGATCTTTCTTTTTGTTCTCCACACTGAAATTGTTTGTTCAAGAAAAGAAGAAGTGAAGCAAAAAAACCCATGCATGTCTGATGATGATGCCTAATGCACTGGAGAAATTGCCCAAAAGCAGTGCAGCCCTGAAGTGAAGCATGCTTTCCTCCTATCGCGAAGCCTAAGAATATTTGCAGTTTCTGTACTCCCGTGCACACAAACACACATATTTGTCCAGATAATTGCACATACTAAAGGTGCTACCTACTTCACTATTCACTCAAAGTATAAATGAAATACAAAAAAAAGACACTAAAACTAGCACCTTGAGTATAACCATTATGACGCTCATTAAGTTCATGGAGTACAAACCTTCTGTGTAATTATCTCCTCATGTTTTGGAATTCAGACACATTTAAATAAACTACCACCTAAGCTTTCACCATCAACAAACAACATCCTGTCCATTGTAGACTGAAAGCTTTAGTTACAAAGCATGGGACTGAGACAACACTGTTAAGGTGGCCAGGCTGTGGCACTTGCACAAGCTCTCGGCTTTGTGAGTGAGCCGTGAGCAGCTTTCACCTGCCCCTGCCATTCAGCCCTTCTGTCTTCATACCATGTCACATTTTGGTTTTACAAAGACAGCTACATATCTGATGGATTATATAAATCAGATCATATTGTAGTTGAACCATGGACATACAGTTAAGATTATAATTAAATATAACTCCTGCCCAAGAGAAAACCTGTGCTGATTTCTCTGACAATGTCCCAGAGAGAGCCAAGCAGTTACTTGAGTAAACACTTAGTCTTTCTGTCCTCTTAAATCCCCAGTATATCTGAACTGTTACTGGTTTGTTGATTACACTTGCTTGCAAAAGGACACCAGAGTATCAGGGCAGGGATTGGATAAGTATATGGTAGATTATAAGTATTGTTTTCTCTGTCTTTCTTTCAGGTCAAAGTAAACATGGAGACTACTCAAGGTGGGCTGGAGGACCTGTCAAAAAATCTCTTTCAGGATGGCCTCCTGGTTCTTCAAAGAGAAAATAAATCCAATTTTTGTGCTAAAAATAATGTATAAAAGCTGATTGAACAGTGAGACAGAAAAGAACAAAGACCTTCAGCCTATCTTTCTAACAGGTACTAAAGGAGATGCCCCAGACCCCCTCCTTGGACCTCCTGCCTCCCAGCACCAGAGGAGTACAGCAGAGGCATCGGTGCCACCTTTTGTCCCTTTCTTTTCCCCACCACCGCCAGCACGGCCCATCTGGACTGAGACATGAACCCAGCCCACTCAGTGCTGCGGGAGCCTCCTCCCCACTGCGGGCCGCATTGAGTCTCCTCAGTCAACACAACACTGAAATACCAGGATGACCTTGCAGCAGAAGTAAATAGACAGCGCATTGTTTGCCCTGAAGGCTGTACAGTTCATACTTGCCTTAACCCAACTGTGTTGCACATTAGAGAAACTATGTGCAAGCTTTCTGAAGTTAACATGCTGCTGTTAATTCTGAACGATTTCTAAGTCAGTGGTTTTCTTCTGTTTGGTTTTGCTTTGTTTTCATGTCAGGGAATAGGGCTCTGTTGCTCCATGGCTCCAGAGCAACCAAGTAGAAAACTGCCAGCTGTCTGATAAGTGCTTTACTTTTGGGGCTCCACAGTGGTCAAGGAACAGTTTATAATGATTTAAAAAGAAGAATAAATAAAGAAATAAATGAGACCTTTTGGGGGTCAGGGTGGGGAAAGGGGTAACAGAAACTATTAATTGAACCTACTGGAAATAAGCAGCAGAAACAATGCTTCTTAATCCCGCTGGTTTTATTTATCGCACTGTAGGTGCTTTTATAGCTATCTCTAAACATCTTTTACTAACTACAGAGACATCTGCAGATTTCTATGAACAAAGGCCAACTGAATATGTACTAGCTATGTTTACTCTTTTATATCTTATTTCAACTAAAAAATTCTCTGTAAGTGAGCTTTTTTTCCTAATTGCACCATAAGGGATCCACATATTTTATTTTTCAGTTTTGGTTGGAGAGGGCAGGGAGGGACTAGTTGAGTTGAAGAAATACTGAAGACCTTTTTGTGGTATATTTGGGGGATCTGTTGTGTGTTAGAATGTGTATTTTATCTTCCTGTATTATTGTGGCTGAAAAAAAACTCTGTGCTGTTACGTAGTTGGCAACAAGATGCCTTTGGGAATTTTGCTAGTAGGTCAATGTGTATATGAAATACTCTGAACTCCTAGGAACATATGTTTTATTCTACATCTGATCTGTATTTTCAAGAACGTAGATGGCTTTCACTAGGAAAACCCAATATTATGCTCAGGTTTTTCAGAAACTTGGATTGTCATTGTTTCTTTGCTCAGACCTTGCATAGACAAACGCACGCACCTACCACACCTGAGGTGACCACGTAGCTTTTGAGGGCAAGAGGGAAGGTCAGCGCTTGGAAATGCGCGAGGCACCCCTGAGCAGCTCCCTTTTCCCTGCTGGCCAAACCCTTGCTCCAAAGGCCTGTGCGCTCACACCACTCACCCATCCCTGTACAAGCCAGTGCCCTTTGCTGTGTCTGCATGGATGTACAGTGTCATAAGCAGCAACTCTGGACAATGACAGAGGAACAGGCATTCACCAGTAAAAACAAGATACGGGACATGGTCAGGAACTATACTTACATTGATTCAGTGAGATTTATATAGCTATAGATAGATATATATATGTGTGTGTGAATGTGTGTGTATGTCTATGTATATAAAATACACAGGAATAACTATTTTGGGGGGCTGCATCACCCAGGAAGATTCTGATGCAGTGGACCAAGGGTTTCCATCTCAGATACTGCTGGGAATTTCATGCATGAAACATGAACGTCCCCTAGGCCTGATCCTGTAAAGCAATCATTGCTGATTTGGATCTCAAATTTAAATTTTCATAATTACGTACCTGAAAATCGGAGTTCCTACTGGATAGAGCTGCTCTTCGCCCCCTGGAAACCCCATCCAACTTTCTAGTGACAGGCTGAAATTTACCATAACTTGAAAAATTAAAAAAGTTTCTACTTTTATGTGGTATTAAATATAGTATTAAACACAATGAAGAGGTTTAAAGGGGATGAAAATGTCATAACAGGTTTCTTTTAGCTTTCCCTGTATACCAGTTAATCAAAATGATATTTCTATAAAAATCATTTTTTAACATGAAAAGAAACCAGTTTAGGCACCTAAGCAGCAATCCAATTTTCAGAAGATAATTTTTCATACCTTTCAGTGATTTCCCATGGAACAGCGGCTTCTGGTAGTTAGCAATTTTAGAAGTCAGACAATTTAATGAAGTGTCTACACATAGCTTATAGGCCTGATTTTAATTTAGGAAATTTTGGCCTTAATTTCTCTGTGTCTTAGTCTTCCCACCTATAATACGGGAATAATATGTGCCTCACTGGCTTTTTGTGAGGTCTGAATTGTTAATGTTTGTAAAATGCTTAGGAAATAGGAAGCACATCTAACTACTATGGATTGCAATATAAATGTGTATTCATATATTACATATAGAGTAGATACACACACTCACATACACACAGTATATATATATATGTGTATATATATATATATATACACACATACATACCTATATGAGGTTGGTATTCATAACTCTCCTTAAGTTGCAGTTAGAGCACCACCGTTAAAAAAATTAGGACTGTTGACTACTCAGCTAAAGGATTAGTGGACAGATCTCTTCTGGAAGCATTTTAGAGCACAGTAATGTGAGAATATCTGGACAGCATTTTTGATTTGTACAGCTGTATCCTCCTCAAAATCCAGTAAAGAATGTTATTTTTCTAGGCTGGGCTTTTGTTATAAACTAAAATATTCAGAAGGCAAGAGATACAATCCAAATGTGTCTTTTTTTTTTTTTCTTTTCTTTTTGGCATTTGTTAATTCTGAATGTATTTTTAACAAAAGTGATTTTTTTGACTTACTAGTGTAATTTGCATTTAAAAAAAATAAATGGAAAAAATATAGGTTTCCAAGCTATTCATGGCCCCTGCTGCTATTCAGAACTTACAGGAAACTCAGAATTGCTTTCCCCAGCTGAGCAACAATGCAGGATAAAGAATCCTATTACATTTACATGATGACAATCCTGATCTGTACAGTGCTTGGATGTGACAGCACCGAACAGAAATTGCTGGGTCATGACACCATTTTAACACTGTCATATGTACTAGGTATTTTCATTATCACTGACACTAAAAGGTTTCTTTTACAAGGCTGACTGCAACAGACTCTTTACTTAGAAAATAGGGCTGGTTTTGCCCACTCATCAGGAATTTTAAGTCCATGATAGGTATAGAGTTCCAACAGTGCTAGGTATTGCAGTTATTAAGAAGGAAATACTTATTAAGAAGGAAAGACTTAACATGGATATTTCCTCTGCATTCATATTCTTTTATATGCTATTTATTGTCCCTACACCGAAATGATGGAATCCTGTCTTATGCAAAATGTTTATAGAGCTCCCATATATTGACAGCTTGCCTGAGGTCATTTAATAAAGGTGGAACAGAATGATACACATTTTGAGATACTCGGTCATGCTCTCTTAGGATGATTCCTTAGAAAAAGATTTATTTCATTAGGGTTTTTTAGGTCTTCATAATAGTGCAAGTGATACTTTTCCATCAGGTAAGGAGAAATGGTTTGTGCTCCACTTGCTTAATTTAAGTACTGTTTACAATACTCCACTGCTGCACGGTATTTTGACAAAGTCTGGCACAGTCCTGTATTGATCTCTGGATGTCTCCATATAGGAATGGCCATTAACTCAGTGTCTGAAGACTTTCATCACTTGCATGCTCACCTTCCCATTCGAGCACACTGATAGTAACCAAAGCAAAACTCCACACATCGTGAATCACTCCAGCTTATAACATTTTCATTTCCAGTCCTCTGGGTTTTTTTTAAATGCAAATACTATGAGGAGGAGGACTTTCCTTACAAATAGGGAAAACCCCATGAATAATCTATGTGTATGTATTTCTTGCTGACTGTCTATCAATGAGTAGCTGAGATGAAAGTGATGGACTTCTTGAGGTTTTTTTCTAGCTATTCTGAATCTGCCCTCTTCCCAGTACATGTGGACTGACAGCAGACACTAAAGGTAAGCCAGGTTTTGTTGAAGAACCAATTCACAGCAATACTGCAGACAAAACTCTGTCCACTGCTTCTTGGAGAAAGATGAAGACAGCTTAAACAGCAATACTGCAGACAAAACTCTGTCCACTGCTTCTTGGAGAAAGATGAAGACAGCAGTTAAGCTAATTGGTCTGCTTCAAGCTATGTGCAGTATTAAATGCAATTACAATGCATAAAAGAAACTGCCCTTTAGACTGCAATTACTCATTCACAAACAGAAGTGGTACAGAACAGAATCAATCAGTAAAAGAGATTTTCTTCCTGCAGTCACCAAAAATGCTTCACCTCCTGACATGGGTTGGAGAAATCAGCTCTGTTTGATCTCATGTCCTGACAAGTCCCTCTGTTCAGACATTCAACAAGAGAAGCAATTGCAGCTAGTTGGAGTTGAGATCTTGGCATAGCTGAGTGGTTTAGGAAGATATTGTACCAAATGTGAAGTTCTAAGTAGCAGCATACATACATTTCTTGCACGTCTCTCCATATGTACAAAAGAAGAGTCTTTTAAAAATGCGCTTTTCCTTTATCTCTCAGAAACCAATTGAAAGAGATTATGTCTTTTGTAAGTGTCTTCCTAGTCCTGCCAAGACCACTAATGACATTTTTTAATGAAAAATCTGATAGAAACACCACCTTTTCTGCTCTCTGTTGAATAGAAGATTTAGCTCTTGGGACTTCCAAATGCCTTAGGATTAATATTTTGGATAGATAGGAGCACTGTGAAACCTGAGAATTAAAAAACAAATAATGCTTGTGGGCATATCTGATTCAAAATTAAATCTGTACCAAAGCCATACTTCTGCATCCACCAATGGAAAAGGGTCTTTACTGCCATCTGGTACCTTATCACTTTCACAGCTTTGCCTATGTCCTGCTGGGAAGTAGGTTATGGGGAGCTTAAGGTTCATTAAAAAAAAAAAGCATGTTCATATTCAGCATGTGCTCTCCAACAGCCTCCAGTTCCGCCACACAGATTCATACCTAGTTAATTTCTTTGTCTCTGTCACCATCTTCTTGTCCCATTCTAATTCCCTCTTCCTGAAAACAACCCCAAATACCTTCCCAAAAATAAATACTGCTCTTTGTCACGTCCATTGTTTCCAGCTCACATAAAGGGGGCAATGGCAGTTGTGGAGGATAGTGTCACTGAGGATGTGTGCAAAACAAGAAGAAGAGGAAGCACAAGGCTATATACATCCTCAAAAAGCCCCAGACAGGGAGACACATTTAACAGAATGGTAAAAGTTGGCAGCATTATAAAGCCATGAGACACAGCAAGCTCTGGTAGGAATCATTTTCACACATGCAATTACATTTGCTGAGGCTATAGTTCACTGAATTCACAGAAAGTTATAAATTTAAAGTCAGAAAGTCAGAGCTACAAAAGGCACAGGTGAATTAGAAGAAAATTCATAAAAATGTTTGGGAACACATTGACTGGATTAGATTCACATTTCATTTGCTTCAAAAAATTGTCTCAGGATTGTGTTTTGTCCCCTTGCAAACATTAGATAGTTGGTTTCTATGCATGCAGGTGAATATTTTCTTCCTAGGAGAGCATGTAAATATGGGCAATTTATGTGGGGTTCTCAGCACTGATGCATCTGTGTGCATTTGTGCTAAATGTTGGCTCAGTCACACATACCTGCACACATACACGCACCTGTTATGTGACTATATTTTATGGTGGAGATACATAACCACACACAGTCTCTCTCCTCTTCTGCTTAGTTTTTCCTATCCCTCATCTTGAGACATTCAAAATCCCAAGTGTTTATCTTCTAGACAGTCATTTGATACACAAAAATTATTTCTGATAATTACCAGATGTACAAGCATGGTGCAATCTATGAACAGAGTAAATAAGACAGTCCTTTCCACAAAGGGTTTATGTGATAAATAAAGTAAATTAATGAGAACATTTCAATTAGGAAAGAAAAGAAAAAATATGATCTCCCACTCTGCTGTTAAATTTCAGTTAGTTAAAGAAGTGTGTGACAAAAAATATTCAGAAAAAGGAAAAGAGCAGGGAAACAAGAACTTGGAGTACAGTTATAAGGGATATGGTTATTTATAGCATTACAGATAAGAATTAAGTAAAAGAATCAGCCAATTATATCTTCCCAGGGTATCCGATTTTTTTATGGTAGCTCCATATAGGCATATTATATCTTATCTTACATTTAAAACAGTAGCTATGGAAGAAGAAGAACATCAAAGGGACTGTATATTGATGTAATCACAAAAGGTTGATGGATTGATTCAATTAATCAGTGACTCATTTCTAAGAGTTCTGCAGGGATTTATTTACCAAACACTTACATTGTTTATTTTGCTCTCTGGAGGGTTTGAATACTGTCATTTTTCTTCATTATTCTTCTTGTTTCATTCATCAATTTCTGACAAATGTTTTCATGCTGATATGTGGCATGTTAGGCACGTAAATTGTCCACATTTACTGATTTAAAGCAGCACACTCCAAACTTTCAGGAGCTAAGTACGTTTGTTTGTTTTTCTCAGGTCCTGAGAAACAGTAGCCATCTATAATTAATATAAAGGTGTGTTTTCCATTTAATCTTTGCTTTTAGTGCCTGCTCAACATGGCAAAGATGTAAGTTCTTGTCTAGCATAACATGCTTAAACTTTAGACAGAAACTTACTATGAAAAACATTTTGAAAACTCTTGACGTCAAATAGAATAACTGTTCCCACCTTGGTTTTTCCTTATATTTTATAGTTCAAATCCAGGGAAGTAATGCAAGAATGTTTGAAGAAGGTCGGCAGTTTCACCATGTTTTCCTTAAGTTTAGATAAGTTTTACAGGGGCAAGAAGTGATAGGCCGAGGGGAATGGCTTTAAAACTGAAAGATGGCAGCATAGGTTAGACATTAGGAAAAAAATGTTTTCCTTTGAGTATGGTGAGGCACTGGAAGAGGTTGCCTGGAGAAGTGATGGATTCCCCATTCCTGAAAGTGTTCAAGTCCAGGTTGAATGGTGAGTGAATTGGCACATGCAGGAAACCAAAGGCAACCATCAAACCACAGCTGAAATGCCAAGACCGCATTTGTTTCATTGCCTCGCTTACAATGCTGAGCCGCAGAGACAGACAGGGACACAGGCTCCATCCTGCTTAGTTCATCCCAGCAGGTAGCAGCAATCTGGTCTAGTGAAAAGTCTCCCTATACATGGCAAGGGTTTTAGAACTAGATGATCTTTGAGGTCCCTTCAAACTCAAACCCAAACCATTCCATGACTCTATGGTTTTGTATCTTAGTACTGACACAGTATGTGCTTCAAAGTCAATAGAAATGGCCAAATTAGGTCAAATCACAGATTTCAAAATGGCAGATACTGGGCACAACAGAGGTGTCTGAAAGATGAAGCACTGAAACGGAAAGGAAACCATTCTTTAAAAGTGTTGAGTCTCATTTGGGCAAATATTTTTTAAAAACTATCAGGAACACTGAACAGGTAATTATTTATATATTTTTTTAAATTATCATATTCATTTCATGCATGCATACAGCATGGGTGTGATTTCTATGCATCTCCCGCAATGGTCAAATTCTTACTTCACTTTTAGGTGGCTACAAACAACTTCTCATGAAAAGTGAAAGATCACAGACCCAGTGACAAGACCTCTGGCAGTCTGCATAAATTTGACAGCCTTGCTCAGTGGATTTAGAAAACCCCACCCTATCTATTAAATATACCATAACAGACAGATGGAAACAGACACCTCCCAGTGGTACCCAGTGACACACACAGGAACACAGGAGGTTCCCTCTGAACATCAGCAAACTCTTTCTTACTGTCAGAGTCACTGAGCACTGGCACAGATTGCCCAGGGAGGTTGTGGGGTCTCCATTCTTGGAGACTGTCAGACCTTGACTGGACATGGTCCTAGGAAACATTCTGTAGATGGCCCTGCATGAGTAGGGTTGCTGGACTCAACAATTACCTGATGCACCTTCCAGCTTCAATCATTCTCTGATTCTGTGATTTGCCTCTCATTCAAGCTATGTTTTTTTCCCCCATTGGAAATACTCCTAGCATCTCAAGAGGATGCAAAAATCATCCTTGCTGGTCTGAGGTTGTCTCAGAATTAACCTTTGGAGTGAAAATAACAGGTCTGCTTATTATGAGAGAAAAAAACCACCATCAGTTTCTAAAATGCATTGGTTATTATTTTTCCCTTATTTGAGTCTCCTATAGCTAGCCACTTGGATGAAACCCCAGCTCCATTAAGGCCAGTGGGAATCTTGCTGTTTATTTCAGTGAGATTTCAAGATCTCATACTTAGTGATTAAGATGCCTGAATATTTGCTCTCCTTGAAAAACAACAACCCACTGCCATTATCCTCAATAATTTTTAAATGCTCTACAAAAATTGAGAATTTTTTTTCCCTTTCATGCTCAGCATTTGTGAAATACATGGTGATATAAAAATTTTATCTGTACTCATTTGCACTGACCCATATAACTTGCTCATTGCCACATTTGTGCCAGTAAAATCTTTCTATCATTCCCACTCCTCTGTGTATTTCATTTCATGTGAATTAATATCATCCAGGGGGTTAACAGCCTGGGAGGCTTTCTGCAAAACATGAGTATTAGGGAGAAATCAAAAGACATTTGCATAGCTATTTGGCCAATGTGATAGTAGGAATCTGCTACATAACCTCTTTTCCCTTTATAAATACATGTTAAATATTAGTTGTAACCCAGAATTCTCAGTGTGTTTCACATCCTTCCAGCTTCTTGCTCAGTTGCACAAAGCTCCTCAGACTTGATAACATTTCCATTGAGCAAACTAATTCAGCAGCAGCGAAATTTTTGCACATAAACCGAAAGATAAAGCACCACCTCAAAAGACCGTCTAATAATATCCAGTGCTTCTAGAAATCCAATACTTTTGCCAAAGGCATTTCTCAGTCTGGAGTTTCTCCTGTGCAAAAATGCTTCTTGTTCATTAATTTACAGCCTGAAATGCAGTTCCTGACAAAACTCTGTCTGGGTGAGACTCCCACCCTGACAGTCACTGATGTGTACAACCCATATTCTGCTCTGTGAAAGGATACAGATGAGAAACTAGCACAGCTCCTTCAGCTCTGTTCCCTTGAGCTTGTCCTTCTCATGCCTGAGCACTTGAGACTGTTGCCCCCCAACAGGCTCTGTTGTCTTGGGCATGTTGAGTTATTGAGCTGAACCACTGGTGAGTGCCAATTAAAATTAAGTAGGGTCTCTACATCCTTAGTGGAAAAGCATCCAGTGCGCCAGTGGTTCTGTGCCACCTGAGCAGGGACAGATCTAGGCACAAATGGAGTAGAGAATCCTTCAAGCAGGGGCAGAAAGGAAGGGCAACAACATCTACATCCCTGCTTCCAGCTTCTGCCAGAGCCCCAAAAACTCCCACTCCCTGTGTTGGTTCCATCACCCAGTAGCACCCAGAGCTGACCAAAGGTATCATCCAAGAGATCATATCCTTCTACCATGAGCAGGAAGAAGAAGACTGCTCTGTTTTAACTGAGATCACATCTTTCTTGTAAAAGAAGTCAGACTTTTGTCTGGCTACAGCTTTTTAGTTTTGAGGTGGCAAAGCCCTGCCTTGCTTCACTTTGCTCTTGCTAAAGAGTAAGTTCAATTAGGGGAGGTAGTTTTGGCAAGCAGGGACAACGCTCCAATTTTTTTGCTTTAGGAAAGCTGTAGTTCAGGTGTACTTCTGAACAATGAACTATAGGTGAAAAAAAAAAGACGATTCACTGTTTGAACTTGAACATATTCAAGCCCCCTTTATGGATGTGAAGGCATCCTGAGTTACATGTATAGATATTTAGTGTCATTACTTTTATGAATTCTTATTGATTTAAATCATGCTTTATTTATTATACTAAAATTGCTCATACCAGTGGGATGCCTTTTACATTTAGAAATACATATTACATGTAGAAAAATCAAAGGAAATAGCAGGAAAAATTGACATAAAAGTATTCCACAACACCAGCATACTGTTAAGTTAACCATAAGGATCAATATCAAAAACTATCCCCAAACTCAGGACTATAAACCACTCACACTACAAAAAACAGCTCCTCTGTCCTGGAAGTCATACAGTTATGGCCAAAAGCTCTGCTGATCTCAGGTTGTTAAATTCTACTTAAATGGCTGACTCATCACTGTCCCAGATCATCTCCCAGTCCTATCACCTTTGCTGTCATTTGCACCCATAAGGTTTATGAGGAAGTTCATAATTCATTTTTTTGTCCCTGAATTATTTGCTTTTCATCTGTACAGTCCATAGATGAACCTGGAGAAAGAGACCAGGCAGATTCCTAGAAGGACTTGTGGGCATCCATAACAAAGAGACTTTCTGAGGAAATACTGATGGCCAAGGGCCCCTTAGGCTGGGCCTTCTCAAACATTATGGGGCTGCTTGCAGTTGTAAAGAACTGGACTCAGCAGCCCAAGCCGTTCCTTCAGCCACTTCATTTCTGTGGTGCTTGTGAGGAGACTTACCCTCAAATCAGACCCCCAGTTTCAGATTTTAAACTATTCTTGGGTATTTAGCTTCTTGGGTCTTTTTGAATGACCACTATTGTTTATTTTTATTTTCAAATTCCTCTGAAGTGGAACAAAAGGACCTTTGAAAATGAGTGCCTTGTGATAAGACCCTGTGGACAGGTACACTTCTCATCAGGCTAAACGAATTCAGTAACTTGATGCAGCCCTTGAGTTTCAGGTCTCCACATGTATTACACTCTGCTAATTTCCCTGTGATTTTTCAGTTTTTATGAATACAGAAATATAAACTTCATCCACATCTGCTCTGATATTGTTTGAGTTCCTGATATAATGGATGCATGCCAGTAACAACAAAAATAGCTGATCTGTGACAGCCCACGTTCTGTGACAGTTTGTGCAATAATTTTTTACCCTCAAACTCCATCACTTCAGAATCTCTTCCTCTCCCATCTGTCCTAAACAAGTAGGAGAGTCTTTTTGCTAGAAAATGTACTTTTTAAAGTACCTCTCTGGAGGAGACCATAACAGCTCTGCCATAAGAAAAATGCTGTTAGTCCTTCCCGTGTGTCAGAATGGAAGCTGCTACTAATTATAACTAAGATCCTGTCAGCAGTCTGAATTCACTGGCAATTCCCATAAGATCCTGAAGAAAGTGAGTAAACACATTAACAGGAATGTGCCAGCAGCAAGTCACCATAATTCCCTTCCCAGCTCTCTAAAACCTTCTGTGGGCTTACAGCAGCAGCAGCAGCTCTGTGCTGCAGCCCACAGAACACCTGGGGCCAGAGCAGGCAGCCTGACCCAGGCTAGCAGCTGTCTCCAAACAGGCACATCCATAGCAGGAGAGCAATGCAATAGCTGACAATCTTCTTGACAGATCTGGAATATACTGGAGATTTGGACAACCGTGGGGAAAATCTGTCACTCAGGCACTCTTTTACCTGAGGAGCCAAGGGGGAAGAAAAACCATTTCACAAGTGAAAAAGAGTGTTCATACCTGGTATACCATACAGATATACTAGTTTATGCCACATTCTTTGCTGAATCCAAAAGAGCAGAAATCTTTCTGCTGAGACACAAGATGCTGTTAATATTTCTGTAGATCCAAGGGACCACAGGACATGTGCGCAAACCCGAAAGGACTGCTTCTCATGAAATAACCGTCTTTGCTACTGGGACCCTCTCATACCTCTCTGGAGGTGTAAATAGCCGTTCACAGGAGCCACTGTAAAACACACCCATCTGAAGACTCCTACACTTGCGAGAGGAACACAAAGGTGGCTTAGGGAAAAGAAGAACCTGATCCAATTCTCAGCAGGAGAGCAGATTAAGTATCCTCCTTCTTCAGGGGTTTTTATGATTATTCATAAATAACAACAGGTGCAGTAGCTGATTTATTTTTTTTTCCATAATACACAGCAATGCCTTTGAAAGATGTGATTTTTCAAGCCAGATGCGACCACGGAACCACACTGCTGGGTGAAGCGTGCAGCAGCTCCCTTACCCTTTCCAGGGTTTGATACAATTCATGTTCCTGTACAGAGGGCAAGAGAAGAGGAGGAGTGGGAGAAGAGTAGAAAAGATTAACAGACATTGAAGAATGCAGTATATTCAGTAAAAGTTTAATGAGATAATCCCATGGTAACCGTCAGGCTTTGGCTTTTGTGCACAGCTATCTGCAGAAATGCTACCAGCACATGGCTTGTTTGCTGCTGACACTTTCTATTAAAGAGGGAAAAACCTGTGAGGAGGTCTGGATTACCCACAGGCTTGGCAATAGGACATAAATCTAGGAGCATGGTGTGTGCATGGTACGTGTGTTCTGGTGGCCTGGAGAAGATGGTTTCAAGGTATCTGGTAGTATGTGCTGCAGCTGTAGCATGGTACAAGGAGTTAAAATAGGATAGGGAGCCTAAACTGATTTTACAACAATAGAATTGGTTTTTTCTTTCTCAAAGAAGACCTGATAGTTTTAGTAGAGTCAAAATTTAAATAAGCAACTTCAGAATATTCAACATTTTTTTCCGGTATTTATAGTATTTTTTTTTCCCAAGTAGCAGGTACCATTTAATACCAGGTACCAGGTCATTTAATAGCTGTCTGAGTGAAAATTCCAGAGTCTTTTCTCTTTTATTACTCCTCTGGAACAGCCTAACTTCATTTCAACTTCCATCCAGATAGTGTCAGGCTTTGGTCTTAACTGCTCTGAATAGAATGGAAATCAACAGTGTTGCATGGGAACAAATTACTAACCCATGCAATGACAGACTCAGAACAAAGGTCTTCTTCCAATTTCTTTTGGCTGTGACAGCTGACAGTGCTGTCCTACTGCACTGGCTTCTGGAACCAGTGATCTAGGATCAGATTAGCCTGAAAGAAGTGTAACAGGATTTCAAATTAATGAAAACATTAAAAACTTTCTTTTAGCAGGAACTCAGGCTTGGCACATGCTGATAGTGACCAAGAAGCATTACTTTAAGGTTGCTCACAATTCTTCTCTTGAAAAATAAGTGTTACACATATGTAATATATGGCGTTGCTGCAATGCAACTGCATTTTCTCACACAAGGTCTGCGGATGCCAGCCCTCACATTGCTGTAGATGAACTCCAGTGGCACATATTAGCTGGGGAGTTGGAGAGTCTTAATGCAGCAAATGGGCATTTGGGGCATTCTCTCCCTGAGGAATTTGAAATCTTTACACATCCATGATGGGTATGCAGGTCTGAGTCACACCAGTGAGTCATGCTGTCAGCTAGTAGTGGGTGTCAGAGTACAGCATGCAGCTTCCAGGCCATCTATGCCTGTCCCCACTGCTTGATACCTGTGTTTGGCTGAGAGCAGGGGCTATTTCTAGCCACCAGCTTGGTAGACCTTGTTTCCTGTTCTGATTGGTCAGTAGAGAAATGTCTCAACTAGAATCAACATTTTCCAGGGATCTTTCAAAACCTGAAGAGGAAAATGGTTAATATTTATGAGGCCAGCCTAAAATAGCTTCTGAAAGGGAAGAAAACTTTAAGAGGAGACATTTTCACTAAATTGATGGAAGTCAGGCAACTACTTATTGTCTTTGGAACTCAGAACAGAGAAATTGAATGGTAGCACACTGAACTGCTTGATGTGCTGACTGAGTCTGGGCTGTGTTGTTTGATTTGTTCAGCTGGCAAAGATGACATGACAGTTTCACACTTATCAGAATTAGAGCCTAATTCCTTAGGCAGACCACCACTCTTGGGTGTTGTCTTTCCAAATAAGACTTTAAGCTGATGCAAAAAATCTGCTACCATGTCTTTTTATTCACAAAGGATCCCTTGGACTGGAAGTGCATCTTTCTTTCACCCCATCATTTGCAATTTTGGTACTTAATTTAAAATAGTGATAACAGCCCTGAAGTTACCTGGCAGTTAAAGTCTGTCACAATATTGACCTCTAACATGTAAAGGCATTTTAGAAACCAAATGAGAAACAGCCCTAGGCAGCCTGCTCGGTGTCCCTGCTCATCCATATGCTGGAGTAGCCCATCTCCAGAGGTGCCTTCCTACTGCAGCATTTCTGTGACTCAGACACATGTGGCTTCTTGCTGAGCTGCAGCAGCCATCCTTGTCAACCAGTAAACAGAACTTTTCACATATGGCAAGCATGGCCTTTCTTACAAACTCAATGTCTCTATACTTCTCTGTTATATAAGATTAAGCATACAAAATTGAAAAACCTGCTGTTCCAGAATCACAGTTTGTGGAATACTTAAATCCGCATGCAGCTCAGTGCCTGCCTTGAATGCATAAATGGCAATAGGAAACAATTCAAGATGTAAGACAGTCAGGTGTCTGGAATAGAGAGTACCCCTAATGCTGCCTGTGAGATTCGGAGGACCTTATCACAGGGAAATGCAAGATCTTGAGCTCCTGTGTAGGATGAATTCTCCTAGACACCTTGAGGAGATGGTTGATGCTGTTCTACTTCTTTCTTATGAAGGGTACCACAAGTTCTTCAAGACCTAAAAAAAGAAGGCAAGTACTAGAAAGAATATGTATGCATGGCAGAGGAAGAGCCCTAAAGAGTGAAGGAGCTTTAGATCAGGTGGAGACACAGGCGAGAATGTTTCATATCAAGAAAGATCCTCATCAGTTTTTACAAGATCAAACCACAGGTTAGTTCCCCCACATCTTACCCACATGCAGGTTGGACTCAGCTTCCATTTGAGTCTATGTAACAATGTAGTTCACTCTTTCCATGGGCAGTACAAGCCCAGGCATGGGACGTGCATTTAGGAAGCTTGCTGTGTAGAGTAAATGCCTCATGTTGTGAGTGAATGCATCTTTGGGGTCTCTGACCAAAAGCTCTGTATACATGTTTTCATAGTGAAGATGAAGCTCAAGGAAACCACAGGATCTGAATCAGGATAAGGATGCTAGGAATTAATATGGTTAAGCCAAGGGGGGAGACACCCTAGCAGATGCTGTAAAAGCTCATAATTTTTAAGTTTGGATTTTTCCCACATCTGTATCATGGCCAGTTCTGCACATTCTCATATATAATCACTAGGTTAAACAAGGCTGTGAACTGTGTTGCTTGTTTTCTCCCAAAGGTAGCTGGCTTGATGGAAATCACCTTCCACACATAACAGAGCCTGTGTGATCAACACCTGCCATACTCACACAGACACAACTGGGTCATAAGTATCCGCAGTTTCATACAGAGAGGAGCCCCTCCTTTGACTCAGAAACAGCCAGCCCAGGGTGTTCAGTTATCTCACTGGAGTGGCACTGTTTCTTATAATCCTCTTTTGGTAGGAATTTTGTATACTGGTACTTTTATCACAAGTAGTATTTCTATTTTTTTCCCTGTGTTCACTCAGCTGTTTTATTTCACCCTGGTGTAAGGTTTTGGGAAGGAAAACACAGTCTTTTCACAGGGGTTACAGCTTTATACTTTCTGCTTGCCTGTGAAGAAGATGAAATGTTTGACTCCAGAAGCGTGTTTTAGCTGCTTAATAAAACAAAAGAGGTAGCACTCTTGACCACCTTGAACACCCCACCCCAGGGAGGGTGAGCAGAGCCAGTGGATGTCTCTGCCCCTATTGGTCTGTGTGTGCCTGCATGTAAGCCAAACAACAATGCTTGGAAATTTTTCAAATACACCCTGTGGTTCATTGTGTGAAGTGAGGTTGTTATGGCTGCTTTAGCTCATTAACATCACCTTTGTGTCACCCAGTCCAGAAATCATCAGTGGGTGATTGGAGCTGCCTCAAAAATATTTTTGTAATAATAATCAGGCTAAGGATATCTTCTAGGTCAGTTATCCATTGCTCCTGGGCAATGTACATCATCTGTTAGTATAAGAGCCTCTGCTTCTGCCTCTAGAAGTTTTCATCACGGAAGTATCCATTAATTCATTATTGCAGATGAACTTATTCAAATTATTCAGATGCTGTTGTACACATATTATTGCCATATAAAATATACATATATATACACATACATATATATATAAAAATCATCAGCATGTCCTCACCATGTCTTGTCCTTCATGCACATTTGAAACTGGTGAAGTACACGTGGTCCTCAGGCTTTCCATAACATCATTGTGTGATCCATAAATCTTTGCAGATGCCTGGAAAGACCTTTCTTCAGTGTCACTGTTTTCTTTACATTCATTTTCAAGCTTAACTATTCCTTTAAAAGATTCATCGTCTTAATGTTCTATTTTTCTTTAGCATTTCTGTGGCTTTTTTTTTTTTTTTCAGACACCAGCTCACATTGCTACAGGAATTTCTCTTCTGGGCTTGTATTTCACTTTGAAGTCATGCCTTTGTAGGTTTATGATCGTGTGCAAAGTCTAGATGGTGCAGAAGCTTAAGATTTGTCAAAAATATCCCCCAAGGTTTGTAATCTATTTCAGCTATACTGCACAGTATGTACTGACATCCAGTGACAGTAGTAAATTCTTTTCTATTTGAGTATAATTTTCCTGTGATAGTTCTATGCTCTCAATCCTTATGCCCCTAAAGTGTCTCCTGTAAAATACTGCTTTGTCCACTATTTACGGCTTACCTACCTTTTCAGTGTTGTGACCTGAATTTCTAGGAACACACCCTGGAACACATCCAGTGAGTCTGTTGCTGCCATTTATTGTGGTTTAAAAATGATGCAGCCCCTGTATTCCCAAAGTTCTCAACAAATTTTCCCAATAAGATGTGTTTTCTATTTTGGGCTTCTTAATAAGGATCTGTATAAATCTCTTAACAGGTAAACCACTGTATTTATTATGGATTCTGAATTTTCCAGCAAGAAGTTAGAGATTTGAGAATGCTTTATTGTCTTCACTTTGTTTGAACAGGTCCAGAGGTATTTTTTCCTAAGTAATTCACAGAGCACCTACTTTTATTTTGCTGTGATTCAGTTTTAACTGGTACTTCATCTCATGAGTTGTGCCATTAGGTTTTTGTTGAGTGTCTCTATACACTAAATTGTCAAGGACCTCTATTCCACATAATATTTCACTGTACCCTTTCCAGACCTGTATAAGTGTAAAAGAAGATATATTCTGGGAGAGTTTTCTTTTAGACAGACAAAAGTGTGTACTTCAATTCCTTCTTCTTCAGATTGTCCAATCTGACATGATGTCCCAAAGCAGATTTTAATTGCTGAAGTGGTCGTGTCAGTTATATTCCTTAGGTTGGTTAGATGGAAGCTGGGCTGTAGGGAAGAAGAAAGGAGAAGTGAGACATTTTCCCCAAGGATGAGGTCCTGTATAACCACATAATATAGCAGAAAAAGGGAGAAGACTGGATGATGCACAGTAGCTCAGGCTCAACACAGACCCTTAGTTCTGATACTTGATTTTGGTAGCTACAGAAGGCCTGTACTCCCTTATCTCACACCAGTGCTGGAAATCCCAACTGCTGAGGCTCTCCCTTTTTCACTTATGCTCAGCCATATGCTGCTGCTGTCCCCTGCCACACTGCATTAGAAGTATCTGAATCCTTGGAGTCTGAGAGGCATCAGGACTCCCTTAAACACACCAATAAAATCTTCCTCAAATTTTTCTGCTGGAAGGAAAGTTCTCAGGTATCCCATAGACTATAAAATTTTTATCATGCTTCCTGAAGCTAAGACAAATATTCTTAGGAATGGCTCTGTTGTCACAGCTATCACACAGGCATCAAGACTTGTCCAAATGCTTACATCTAAACCTGCATTTCCCCAGTAGGGCTTTATGACATTATCAGCCTTGCTGACAAAAACTATATGGATGTTGTGGCTTAGATTCAACATTCTGAGTTGTTCTGCCCATTCTGGCAGGGCAGTTCAGGTAACAACCATGAGGCTTACATACATTTTCTCGTACTGCATTGCAGCAAAAGCGAATGTGGCTGCACTCTGGCTAAATCTTCCATGCCTTCCTGCAAGGACTTCAGCTGTGTTTTTCTCTCTGCCTATTCCATGCAGAAGCCTTTTCTCTTACACATTTCATTAATATACTCATCCAACAACAGACACTACATGCTTCCTCTGACTGTGCTATGCTTTGCTTTCCTTCAACTGCTTTTTGTACCTTGCTGTTACCTCCATATTTCTTTTTTCTTTTTCTTTTCATTTATTTCTGGCTATGTGGTATTCCATCATATATATATCCTGAATGATTCCTTTGACCCAGGAAGTAATTTTTGGCTCCTTTCCTGTCTTTGTTCACCCTTATTGTGTCCACCCCTGTCTGAAATTGCTCTCATTTTTCTCTTAGAGAAGTTTCATGTGACTACTGCAGCTGCAGTCGTTTTGTTCCTTCCATATACATTTCTTGATTTAAATTCATCCAATGCCCAAGAACCATTTATTTTGCATATCTCTTTGTGTCTGGCTCTAAAATTGTTCCATGAAATCCCTTTGTGTCATTTTCAGATTGTTTCCTATTTCTTATAGAAAATGTCACCTTGCCTATGTCTTAGAAAAAAATTGTCTCTTTTCCCATGGTTCAATTCTGCTCATCTTGATGAACTCTAATTAGACTTTTCTCTAAATAGCACCTTTCTACTTTCTTCCATACTAACCTTCAAGCTTTGCATGGACAGCTGCAAACTTAGCATCACGTAATTTATTTTCTTCTACCAAATCCAGAAATATTTTTGTCCTAATCCTGAAGGTCTAGTCATGCATCACTAATTAGTTTCTCTTCCTTTTTTAGGGAAAAGAATTCTCCTTGGCTGTACTGCCTTTTATTTGTGCCAGGTTTAGCGTTTGCACTCTTTCAAAACATTCCTGTAAAGAAGCAGCATGGTTTGAATTAGTGAATTATGAAAAAATCAAAACAACCTACTTGTGTGGACTTGACATTTCCAAAAGAACACAATTTAGTCAAACGAAGATGTAGTTTAAGTTGCACGGAGCACAGTCAGGTCTTGTTGAACAGGACTCATGGTTCCTTAAAAGTTTCAGTTCTTAAAATCAGTGTAAAAGCAGCTAAAACTTTATCTCAAAACCAGTTATCCTCAGTAAACTTATCACAGCTACACTGACAATCTATCACTAGTTCAAAGAGTGATTAAGGAGGAGCTTTTTTTCCAGAGAGATGGATGAGACAAATTCCAAATTCTCTCAATGCAACATTTCGGAAACATGAAAGTGTGAACTGAGCAACTTGACTCTGGAGTATGCTGCTTGCTGTTAAGATGATTTAATGGCAGGAAAATAGCTCAGATTTCCCAATAGCTGTAGTAATACAGTCTGTACAGCTGATTTCCAGGTTGTCAACTTTAATGAAGTTGAAAACATGCTGACAATTCAGTAATGTTTTCTTTTCAGCTGTGCAAATGCTGTGGCAACAGATTACAGCAGGATTGTAAGTACTTAACAAGAGCATTACAAAAAGAATATAATAACTGAGATGAGAGATGAAAAGAGAAAAAAAATGGAAATAAATTAATGAAAAAAATAATTTTCACTACTCTAAGATTTATAAGTACAATAACAGAAAAAAATAGCTCATGATCTATTCTGCTTAGTGTTTTATGTACCAGTTTTAAAGCTGTCTTTCTGCATTTTTTTTCATTAGGTAATAAAAAGAAGCAAACAAATGAACTTCTGCCAATTATAACTGTTAAACAGAATGACATACCAAACATTTCACTGAATACATTTTGGTTAAACGTCATTATTCTGAGTTTCAGCATAGCCCACAGCATGCTAATTTTGTTAGAATGATGAATGCTTTGACGATCCAGAAGTCTATCTTGAGGTCAGAAATTGTCATCAACAGAGTAAAACTTCAGCGCTGATTTGCAGAAGAAATTTTAAAGCAAATTTTAGTTAAATCTATGTCTGGTTTTATGGAGGTATTTTCATCTCAGAAGGCTGAATAAGAAAGTGCAGTGCAGGATGAAAAGAACAACATCTACACAAAAAGATTTTGGAAATAGCTGCAGAAATTGAGTGATTGTGTGTTTGTCTGTTTGTGCATGTGTACACATGTTGTGGGAGAGAGTTAATTCATGAAAGTATTGCAGATGACCTGTCTATCAAGGGTACAACTCATGTCTCATCTCAGTGCTGTCCAATACTCATTCAAGTGTACAGATGTTTTGAAGGCTGGCAAAATGAAAAAACTTATCCTGAGCATGGAACGGGCTATAGATCCAGTGTCTGTCTTCTAGCTCCTGGGATAATAAGTAAAGCAGATTTTGTCTACAGGAAAGCTTAGGATACCTACACCAATTTCTCCACCCCTGCTTTTTTGGTCCCTTGGTGATGTCACTGACCAGGTAACAGGGACAGACCCCTTCTCTCAGGCCTTCCTAGACTGCCTCTACCATTGCAGATCTGATTTGAAGATAGAAGGCATTCTTGGAAGCAGCTAAGTAGTTCTACAGAGAATATATGGCATTATTTTCCATGTGCAGAAGACACCTTTCAATCCAACAGGTAAAATAAATGGCCTACAAAAAAATTAGTTTTGCCTTTTGTCTAAACTGCTCAAAAGAGCTGTCACCCTGTGCCTAAGCAGTTTCTTCAACGACCTAAAAAATTCAGAGCATCTGTCCAGCCATGTATGCATCACATTAGCAGGTTTAACCAGGTTCTACATCAACTGTACAATGGCAAGTACAGCAGAATCCTCCACTCATTTCTAAGCTATTAGAGTGCAATGAATAATTAAGTAACTGGTTGTACATATTTCAAAATGTCCCAGATGTATATCAATGTCATCAAAATGGAATTCAAACCATAACCATTTAAAAAATAGGGAAGATGTTGTAACAGAAAACATTTTCTAATATGAAAAGAACAGTCAATTTCGAATGTAAGTGCCAGAAGAATACAATACACTTGATTAATGGTGTTTATATAAATGTTAACAGAAGTTGTTATCCTGCATTTCCCATTTTCTGTTTTAAGAGTGCTAATTGTAAAGTATATTTACAGCAGAAAGCTAAATATTTTCCCTCCATCCAACCAAGGTAGTAGGCAAGTCACCATGCAAGGACAGTTTAAAATTCTGATGTGCAGTCATTTGCTATGAATCATACACAGCTGTACTGTCTGATGCCCTGTAAACAACTATTTTAAAAACAACATCAGCAATAAATACATTTCATTCCCAGAAGACCCACTACAATTACTTTGCTTAGTGTCAAGGGGTTTGATTGCAAAGGAAACACTTGGTACTTACCTGTAACTCTGTTTAGAGGGAGAAGGCAGGCCACCATTTCAAGACTTGCTCAACAGATTGACATCAGATTTATTTAACCACTTGGAATATTGTGGCAGGGAGAAGAGGGCTTTCTTGGGCTTTTCTGAATCATCCATCCACATGGCAAGCACAGCTGAATGAAGGACATGCTGGATCAATGCCACCACACCATCAGCCTCTGGAGGAGCAGCTCCCATAATTTCTGTTCTGGTGGCAGCAACCCATGGTCTGGAGCTCAGCTCCAGTGAGGAACAGCTACAGCCTCCATTGTGCCCAGCGTCACCTCACAAACATCCTTGATCACCCAGTCTCCCCTTTTGTCTTGGAGGAAGGGAAGAGTACAGAGGGAAGTTCAGACTTAGTCTGCAGGATTTACGGTGCAGTGCCACATTTACTCTGGCCTGTGCATCGGCAAGTTGCAATATAGTTGGAAGAAAATAATTGTTCTTTTAGGAGTAGTCTAAGAGCCTGCTTACAAATGCATCATGTTCAGATGTTCTGAAATTAGTATCTTCTAATACTCTGCCCTTTAACACATTTTTGAGCAATGGCACCTCACTATTTTATACAAAATTATTCTACAGTTTATAGAGCCTTTGGAGAACTCAATTTTTAAAGGGCTTAGGCATACATCAGTAGGAATGAACTGCAATGTTATGTTGCAGCTCAGGTGAAGTAACACAAATCAGTCAGGTCTCTGACCAAGCAGACCTCTGTCATACTCCTTGGCTCTGCATGAGTTCTGAATTTTTAGTGCATTTTGGAGGTATTCACAAACAAACTCTGTCCATGCTGCAAATTGAACAAAGGCTACATAGTTGTGATCTACTTGTACTTCTGCCTTCTTATGAAAACTTCTGAATTTGTTTGAAAATAACTGGCCAGTAGGAAGATATTACAGTTCTGCTTGATTCCTATAAAGGTGGGGTTTGGATGGGAGGCATTTCTAGATAGACAGCTGAGTAGACTTTAAAAGAAATTGAGGGAGTGGCTAATACCACACTTCAATATGGCATCTGCTGTGAAGACAGACACTAAAACCAGGTTTCATCATTGCTCAGAGGGCAAGTCCTTGGTCTCTGAGACACTAGACATTATGTAGTACCTGAAAGATACGGCTGGACACTGTATCTGTGGCAGATCTCTGCATCTGGAGACTTTATTGGGATAAGCACAAGAGTGGCAAGCACACGTTGCAAAATACATTATGTAAGTTTTTTATATTTCCAAAGTTTTACTTTGCATATTTATTTAAATAAAATATTATTGAGCACATTGTGTCCCAGTAATGATTTGATTCTTCACAGCAGTAGCATGTGCCATTGTAGGACACGAAAAAATGATGAGACTCCAAATATTTCAGAAGGCGAAGATCATAGAGAAGGCTTTGTTGTCTAATTCTTACTGCGTTTTATAAGGTGTTCCGATACAGACTTAACATGATTGGTGAATAGGAACAACACCTCTCTAATCCCATTGGTTAAACTAGAGAAACAGAACTAGAAAGGCAAAACACCACCTGGAGAAAGATTGTTTGAGAAAGTACAGTTGTTTGCCAAGATTGCTTTGAGAAGAAGCTTTCTTGAGATATTTTTCCCTTGGGAAAAGTTAGCAGCTGCTAGTAGGCTGAAATCTCTCAGACTCAGAAATATCAAGCCCACAAGCATGAAAAGATGCTTATAGAAGCCCTCAGACCAGCAGTTTTGCTGTCTGCCATCATCCATGGTTCTCTTTCACCTGTAGTGTTTCTATGTTCCTCTGTCCCACTGAACATGCTCTTTAAATTGCACCCACCCACTTCTTCAGTGTCTTATTCTGAATTGCATTCTGTTGTTCCCTTAATCTGATCCAACCAAAGGATATTATAAAAAAGAAAAAACCTAAACAAACATACACACTCCCCATGGGTATCTCCTTTATTTTTCTGAGATTTGAGTTCAGGCTGTTATTACTGTTTGCTGTTTTCCTTTGTCTTCCTGAGTATTTCCATTTATTCCCAGTACCTACATATCTCAACAGTATTTATACTATCAGTGTTACCCATTGCTCCACAGAAGATAAAAATCTCCCCAGGGACTTCAATTTTCAGAGCACATAAGTTTTTTTTCTAGCCCAAATCAACAGTTCAGGCTGTGTATCAACCTTGTGTTTTAGGGATTCTGCCCCAGTCCTGAGTTTCAGACAAGAGACAATTACAACCTTTGCTTCTAATTTTAGATTATTCACTAAGTTGTTAAATTATATCAGTCTGCAGAATCACCATGAGCCTTTGGGGCTGAATGAGGTACATCCATATTTACTATCACCCTTTGATTATGGCATTGCAGTCAGCTTTCAATCTGCATGACAAGTTTCCCTTTCCAACGCAATTTGAATTAATTTTGAGATTACACTTTTGTGCGACACTGTAATTAAAGGTGTGAGTGTAATCCAAACACAGACATCTACAGATTTTCCTTCACTCATGAGGGTTGCAATTATATTTTTAAAAGCAGTTAATGACTGTGGCAGAGTGTTTTCCCTCCAAACTAAGGTTGCTTGTCGTTCATCTCTTTCTTATAAAAGAAGAAGGGAGGAGCCAGACCCAGCAAGTATAAGCAAAAGAAGACATTAAGAGTCTGCTGCAAAACAGTCTAATCAGTCCTTTGTACCTTGTGTATTGGACTGAAAGAGAAGGATCTGCTCCTGCTGGTCTTCTCATACCTTCTTTGGGGGGTCGGATATATTTTATCTTGATTCCATCAAAAAATCTTAATCCTGGTCCATAATGTTTTTCTAGAAGAGCTAAAAGTACCTTATCAGCTCTCCCCTTGCTTTTCTCTAGCAATCACACAGTTACAAAGAGAATGAGACATACAGCAGAGGGATTAACTACTTTGACCTGAGGGAAAAAGCTGTAGCATTACAGGTGAGATTGTAATATCTGTCTTTTCTCAAAAGAGGTATCATGTCTGCTCACCCTCCTAACTGCATGTGATAGCTTCACATTATTCACGGGATCAGTAATTCCTGCGATTCTTCCGCTCTCACCTTTTTCCTTTCCCCATCTCATTCTTCATGACGTATTTTTCTGCATACACTCTTAAACTAGAAAATGTATCCTGTCAATAGCCTCAAGGTGTCCTTTTCAGCTCAGAATAGTGCTAAAGAGCTTGATCTGAAATTATGGCTATAAATAAAATTAAGGCAAATCAAGACTGGATCAGAGTTTTCACAGAGAAAAGCAACATTGCAAGCCATATTTATAATTTTAATTAAAGAATCTTAATGCCTACTATTATTGAGGCTCTTTGTCAGATCTGCCAGTTTCCTGTTATATCATTCATTCTTTGTAACTAAGAAAATTTTGAAAGAGTTGTAAAATCTGTGAAAATGTGATCTTAAGACACAAAAAGTGCATAGCACTGAGTACAGAAACAGTCTACTTACTGATCAACAATGCCATAAACTGCTGTGGTTCTTGCTAACTGCTGAGTGCCATCTACTGCTCAGAGAGTAGAAGCTGAAGGCATTTCTTGCAAAATATACACTTGCAACGACCTTCACCTAGCCAGCACAGGAGAGAGAAACACTGCAGAGCCTCTGTGGTACTCCTGCTAAGCTTGGCCTTTATGTCTGTCCCTCCTCCCAGACTCTGAAGATTTCTTGGGAGCAGTAAGAGGCAGGAGCTGTCCTTGTGCTCACCGTATGCCTTTGTTTAGGCTCATTATCCACTCGATTCCTGGTAGCAGTTCTCCCTTATACTCAATGTCAGTAAGGAATGGAGGGGTCAGTACACCCCCAGGATCCATGTCAGATGGCAGAAGGCTTTCCCCAACGCACACTGGAAAGACCTGTAGCCATCTAGCTATACCTGGTTTCTCACCCAAGTATTCTCATAGCCAGGAAAGCCACTTACAGGTATGAATCAGTTCCTGAAAACAGGAAACCTATTTAAACCTCTGCATGTGAGCTGGCTTTCCATGGAATTTAAGTACTTTTGTACTTTTGTTGAAACACTCAAGCACAAAAGTCAAGGAATACACCCAGAAGCATCCCACTGGCCTCCAGTTGTTCTTCCAGAAGGGCATGGGCTTCTGCAGCTGGTGTGTCATATTTGCCAAACCATTGAGGGCATCTCAAGTAACATTGGATTCCTGTGATCAGACAGCTGAATCAAGGCACTAGACAATACTCTGCACGATTTTGGCTGATTTTTTTCCCCAAACAAGACAACTGTCTTTGTTCTGTTCAATGACATCCAAAATAACTCTGACAACAGTGAAAGTCTAGGCACCAAGCTCATGTGACATTGAATTTAGATGTCTCCATTGAGAGCTGAGCCTTAGCTCATGTCTGAATACTATCCAGCCACTCAATGTAATGCCACCTGTTCAACATTTCCATTTAATTCTTTCCTTGACACCTCAATGTGATTGCTGCCCTGTCTCTGATCAGAAACAATGAAAACCTCCATGAAATTGTTAAAGCTTCCCATCAGAAAGGTTTTATTTACCTAGTAACAAGAAAGAAAATAAAAGGTTTGGAAAAATAAAGGCTGTGGGATTTCTGGTAAAACAGTGTTAGGAGCTATTCAATTCACAGCTCTTCTATTTGGTCTCCATCATGTTGCAGGACCAGTTTACTGTTGCTGGGGGTAGTCATTGGCATCAGAAAGCTATAGACAGGTAAGTAGTTATGGTTTGATCTAAGTGAAGATATTAAGGAACTGGTCTGGATTTTAAATTATAAATTTCAGAGCAAAGATACAGTTCTGCCATTACATAAGGCAGCATTCAGGGACTCAAGGCCTTGGAAAGTGTAATTTGTAAACTAGGAGTGAATGTTCATGACTGTGTTGCTTTAAGGTCTGTGCTTTTGTGCAGTAACTTTTTTTCTGAAGCAAAGCTATTGCTCCCAGAGTGTTGTAGGCACGTCAAATAAGTTAGACACCTCAGGTAACCACAGAGGCACAGAGGCAGCAGTCCAGGGCAGGATCTGAGAGAGCAGTGCAAGTCTCCTGTGAGAAAGATAGTGACAGACATTGAACTGGGAATGCAGTCTTAGAGACCAAGAAAGATCAGAAGAACAGCTTAACCTTCCCACTGCAGTATCTAAATCCATGTAGAAAATCAGCATGGAGGCAGGAGAAACAAGGCAAGGGGAGTAGGATAAAACTCTGCAATAGCTACACCAAGCATCCTCAGAGCAGGAACAGTGTAGCAGTTGAGCTCTCCTTGTCCTTCAATAACCCAAGTGACAAAAAAAAACTGGTCAGATTGTGTTGCTGCCAAAACATGCTGTCTCTGAACCTTTTCTCTCACATAGTTAGACCTTTTCTACTAATTGAAAACCATAATCTATTCATGGCTACCTTATTCCCACACAATCTGATTGTGTGCAGTGATAAAATACAACTGATATTTCTTTTCTGAGCTTTTAACCCGGCTCCTGTCTTTGAATCACATTAGAGACTCTCAGCAGGTATGAGAGCCCCATTGAGACAGACATCCCACTGGGACCATATATAACAAAACCCTGTCTCCATGGGCTAGTGAAAT
The DNA here is from genome assembly GCA_013397315.1 of Donacobius atricapilla. Lineage (NCBI taxonomy): Eukaryota > Metazoa > Chordata > Aves > Passeriformes > Mimidae > Donacobius > Donacobius atricapilla. The sequence goes on from WBMY01003593.1 coordinate 449,745, forward strand.
GCTGCACACAATATTATATATTTTCAGGCCAGGGTCAAAATGAGTAGTTCCCAAAGCAGAATTAGTCTTGTTAATGAGCCTTTCATTCCAGGAAAATAAGTGAAAGTGATTCCTCATATCTCTCTTCCTATATAATAGCTACTTTTGTGTAATGATCAGAGTAGGGTAAAATATTGTTAGTGATTCAGAAGAACAAAAAAAGGGCTTGAGTAGCTTGGAGGGTAGTGAATGCATTGAACTTTGAAAAATACCTAATGCATCCATAAATAAGCTAAGAAAATATGTAGAGTCATGTAGACTCTCATAAGGAGCACTAAGATGAATAGAGTAATGACTCATAAGAAAATAAAAACCTAAAAGGATAAAAATACATATTTGCTCTACCCTTCCCCCATCCCAATCTCATAAATATCAGGAGGTGGTACTAGAATTTTTACCCTCCACAAAAACCCTGCAGTACTTCTTCAGCAAATGAAAGTCTTTAAGATGTTCCTAATTCTACTTTTCATTGTTATGTGCTTTTTTAATATGATGACTTTTAATGAATTCCATTTTTTTAAAAAAATGTATAACATATAGAAATACCATATTCTTATATACCTGAATTACTAGTTAAATTGGTTAGAAACATTTAAATGATATTGCCGTTTTTGAGTTTACAATGTTTTTTCCCCCAAGAAGGGATATTTAAAAGCAGCATTTGAACAATTCCAGCCTCCTAAAATCCTGTGCCTTTGCTAAAACTGAAATTTGTCTCCTACCTACTTTTTCTTCAGTTACAGCATAGAAAATGAGAGGAAAACATTGGGGAAAGAGGAGAAGGAAAACAATAAGAAATATGATAGGGATTGATACTGACAGAGGAATCTCTGAGTTCCTATCCTTCCTCTGAGTCATCTCTAATTCATTTCATTCATTCCTGTATGTTAACACAGTATGAAGTCAGAGAGCAGCCCTTGGAGCCAAGAACGCACACAAAACAGTTATCCCAGCTATTCAGTGACAAGAGTGCTCTCTTTGTCTTCTGATTCTTGTGAAGCACTTTTTATTTCACGGGAAACCGAGTAACTTCAGCAGGAGGTATGCATTTAGATTGTTATTACCATTACGCTACCACTCCACAACCTGGGCCAGATGTTGATAAGACAAGATCGGAAATGAAAAACTCCATTCCAGGAAACTTAAGAGTTCATGCCAAGTTTTTGCTTAAAAACTATTCATTTAAATCACGTTCTCCACAACAGTTTTGATTCCAAATACTAACCAGAGCATCTCCAAGCTCTAGACAGGATTTTCAAGGTGCATGGTACAGAAGAGGGATGGGTCCTAGTGGGCAGCAGTAGGAGGATGCCCCATCTGGGAGCCTTGTGCCTGGCAGACTGGCCAACTGCTCAGCAAAACTGAGTTTGAGGACACTTCCACTGTGGCAAATGGGCAGCAGAAGTGCCAAGTCACCTATCACAGCAACAGCTTCCAGTCACAGCAGCTGGGTCCTGGCTGCCAACACTGGCTCTTAGGATCCAATTAGCTTCCATTTCAAATCAACTATTTGATTGTCACCATTGGCATTCAAGACAATGCATGGGTCAACTAGCAGTGAAAAACAAGTTACCAACAACAGGCAGTACCTGAAACATTTTTCATGACCTCTACATCGCAGCTTCCTGAAATGTCTCTTTGCAGCTTTTCAGATAGATCCACATGTACTAATCATGGAATCACTGTTGGGGTGTCCTACATTCGGGCTTGACATAGGTCAAGACCTCCCTCATTCAAAACATGACGTTCTCTTTGCAGTCACATGTGATGCTGCAGCCTCAGCAGAACGGCACTGCTCTACTCCAGCAACAGAAAACAAGAAGGGAAACTGTGACAGCAGGGGCAGACACGGGATTTTGTGCTGATTCTGGCTGGAGCTCATTTTCTTCATAGTAGCTACTACGGGGCTGTGATTTGGACTGGTGACACTGTTCGTCACACACACACAAAACACACACTCACACTTTGATCAGTAGGCATGAACTAAAACTCTTATTTTATTTGAAAGTCTGACTCCATATATAGTATATCTACAAAGGCCAGGGATTGGGGGAGAAGGCTGACACCTCTCCCCATCCCATTGGTCAAGACAACTGTCCATCAGCTGTCCATATCTCTAAGACAAAGAATGCAAACTACCTTGAAACTATACAATAGCATTGGCTATGTTTACAGACCAGAGCATGAGAAAGAACCCAAAACATGACACTGTGAAACAGAAGAGAAGGCTGAAAAAAATCAGGGTGACAGACTGGTGCTGGAAACAGTGTTAATAACACATGATGCTCTAGTTACTGCTGAGCAGTGCTTTCCCAGAGTCAAGGCCTTTTCTGCTTCTCACCCCACCTCACCAGCAAGGAGGTGGACAAGCTGGGAAGGGACACAACCAGGATAGCTAACATCAGCTGAACAAAGGGATTTTACAGACCATCTGGAATCATGCTCAGCAAAAAGCTATTGGGAAGGTTGAGCAGGGGTCACTCCCGGGGAACTTGCTGGGCATTAGTTGGTTGGTGGTGAGAAATTGTTTTTGTTTGAACACTTATTTTTCTTGGGGTTTATTTTACTTTCTTTTTCATTACTATTATTTTACCATTATTAACCTCCTTTTATCTAAACTCACAGCTTTTCTCCCTTTCACCTTTTTCTTTCCCCCCCGACTTGCTGCAGGTTGGGGCAGGGGAGTGAGTGAGCAGCTCTGTGGTGGCTGAAATTAAACCATGACAGTTCTTTTTGGTACCCAACATGAGGCTCAAAGAGTTTGAGATAATAGCAGACTACCAGAGTGTATTAGAAAGGATTTATATCTATTAGCAATTGCAGGTCACAGCATTGATTCATATGTTCTCAATATTAGTTTATCATATCTGTGCCATGCAATTTTTTGCTGTAGATATTAAAGCTTGGAGTTGGCTTTTTCAGTTTGCTGTGCTCTGCAGTGAGTAGTGATGTTTTGACTGGAAGATTTTTTTTTTATTAAAACACTGACCTTGAGCTTACTCTGGTATTTGGGCCCTGTAATGAAGTCATTACTGTACATTGGGTACCATCTCCTGGAGACAACTAACAATTATATTTCTTCCTCTAAGAGGTTTTTGAGAAGGAAATACAGAGTGACACCTTCCCTACCTTCTTCTGCGGTGTTTTCTCCTTCACTACAACAAATTGCCAGTGTCTTGAACATCACTGGGTAGCTAAAATAGTTCTATTGGTATTTCCTGGGAATATTGCTTTGGTTTTGTCTAAGATTAATGAGCAATTTAGGAGTATGACTCAGTCTCCATGAGAGTATGATCATGGGGTGCATAGCATGTGGAAGAATATGGGCAGGTACCTAGAGAACTTCTCACCCCCAGTCATGTGGAACTTCACTCCCAAACAATGACAGGATAATGATGAATTGATGGAATTTTGAAAAACAAGTGTTGCAGTGATTCCATAGTGGCACAACTGACCACTGGCCCTGGCCAGGATCCACCAAACTAGTCTTGATATCATGCAGCATTCTCAGGAAGAAGAAAGGAAAAACAAATAAACAAACAAACATTACAACAAGCAGTTGGTAGTGACAATTTGTTTATGGGTATTAAAAATGTCTCTATAACTATCGAGGCAGTATAATGAAGATTACAGCTCAGGTGAAGATAGGTCTCAACACAGTATCTTTGATAATTTCTGTGAAAAATTCCTCCAAATTTGGTCAAGTTACAAGACCATCACAAACCCACAAGTACAGCAGAGACTGTTTTTACCAAAATAATTTGAATATTCTACCCACAGCAGTTATATCTTCTTGTGGCTTTTCCATACTTACCAGATTTTATATGCTATGTCCTCAGAATGGAAAACCCTTTTTCCATTTTGGGCTATGGCAACTGAATTGTATTTTCTCTGCAGTTCCGTTGCAGTCCCTCTGCAAGGATTTTGTGATATGTAAGGAAAGATAAAAGGTGTTATTTCACCTCTGTTTTCCATATATTTTCTTATACATTTGTTCTTCTTCCACTGTTTTGTTTCCACAGAGTTCAGTGTAAGGGACAGTGCTGTGAAGGGTAGTAGCATCCTTGTTATAAGGAGTGTATGTAACGATAGGTTAGAAGCTTATCAGTCTGGTTTTGGCTAACCACTATTGAACACTGCAAAGCAAAGCTGATGTTACCAAGCTAAGAGTCAAGGTAGTGCTGTAGTAGTTGCATATATTGTTAGTTCTAACAGTTGTTTGCAAGCTGAGACAGCTCCAGACCTGAGAAGGCACATGGCACCAGCTCTGCTGCATGTATCTATCTGTATGTCACACACACATCTCATAAAAACAATGGGACAATCAGTAGAGTAGTACACTGGGATGAAATGTGCACATCAGAAAAGCTTCATCCAGGGAACAGAAGGCTCCACTGGTTATTGGCTGGTGAGGAGTTTGCCATTGTTGTGCTGCCTATTGCACTGCCTGGGTGAAGGAAGCCAGAGTGTACGTATGGGACAGAGAGAGCAGAGGTGGCTTTTGAGGAAGAGCCATCAGTACAGTAAATGCAACCACAAAATTAGCTTCAGCTTTTACCTAAGGAATGATAGCTTAATTATTAAATCCCTGGTTTAATCTCTAGTTCTACTAGGAAAGTTCTGGTTGTCCTTGGAGTGACACTGAGAAATTAAATCCTGATCTCAACTATTTTAATGTTGCCACCCCAGCCTAGACATTCAGCTCTTCTCCAGCAGACTTTCAAAGGTGTTTAGAAGCCCCAGGGTGAATGCTGACATTTAGTAGACAGACAAATAAGCATAAAAGGTTCTAATAAACTCCCTTTGAAAATTAAATACTTAGCTTGCTCAGGCATTTTTGAATAACACAGCAGGTGAGGATCTATATCTTCGTAAGTATTTTAATAAATGTTACTTCTGCCTCCTTTTTAGCTGCTCTCTTTAATAGTAGTCCCCTAACACACTGAAGTGCAACGACTATAAATTCACTACTAGCTACGAAATGTGCAAACTTGAAATACTGAGGAAACTTTTAAGTCCCTACATAAGTATGCAAGAAACAAATGTTACAGAGCTGGCCAAAATGCTGAATGTCTTGCACTGATGATAAATGTACAGGAGAGGGGGCTGTAGGACTAGACTGATTTTCACTAAAGGAGCCTTGCAAAGCTGAACACAGGATGTTGATTAAAGGGTTATAGAAATAATGAGAAAATAGCATTAAATTTTATGTCAGCTATTTTTTAAAAGTCTCTAAAGAGTTTTGTAGCTAGCCCTACAGCCCTCCAACATCAACGGATGCTCTCAATCTTACCTGTATATTCCAACCACAGAAATATGTCTTACAAAGATTCTTGACTGTTTTGTGTGACATAAACACCTTCCAGGATTATAAAATCAGAGTGGCATAAGTGTTCTGTTCCATGCAGAAGAGGAAGCCAGGTGGAAAACAGGCTCACGGAACTGCTGAGATAGGTCAGCTTGAAAAATGGGAATTGGAGAGCAATCAGGATAATTTTACATTTGTTCAGTAGAAGCATGTCGTTTAGAGATAAAAAGGAAAAATAGATTTCCTGCCTTAATATGTCCTTGTCCCTCTATTGTGTGCACAAGGTCTGTTCCATATTGCTTCTCTTTAGACTTTTTACAACTTTATGTGCAAGTGGTGTAGCAGTAATGGCTGCATCCCCCAGAAGTTATTGCTTTTTTAACACTACCTCCATCTGATTACAGTGGCTCAAACACTGCACCATAAGATAATTTTCTGAAAGATATTCTAAAAACTGAAACAAAAAGATCACTTCAGCAGATTTAAACACAAGAATTCACTATAAAGGCTTCCTTGACTATAAAAGAGATCTCCCAACATGTTTGCCTGAAGTACTTATCATATCTTTAAAAATAATCTGAGCTGCTGTCCAAAACTGTACCGTATGTGCTGATGTTTTGTTTCCCACATGCAGGGTACTTCACCAAGCTCAGACAGTTTGTTTTCTTAAACTAAGCTTTGGGAGCCTATGTCTTCTGCAGTGCATGACTTAGAGACTAATGCAGCTATGGCAGAGCATGTCAGATGTCTCTGACGCCATTATCAGAGTTAAAACACATACTACAGATCACTTTTGTCAATACTTATGATATGCTTGGACCAGCACAGTCCAAGCAAAGACACTCTGTCTTTTAAATCAGAAGAGAAAGAAATGTATATGTCTTTTTTCCCAGAAAACCAATTCCACAGGACTGTAATTTTTGCAGGTTTTGTCACTTTATCATATATGGTAATGAGAAACTTGTGCTTTAGATTGAAGCAGCTGGACAACAGCTAATTCATGGAAGTATTTTAGATTTTTGTTCTACCTCAGAAGGAATTAATGATGGGGTTTTTACCTTTTTCTTAGAGAACAGTAGTGACTTATGGTTGCTTTTTAGCTGACCATTACATTTTTCAGCCTGTGCATACTTAAATCACACAATGCATAATTGTGAGACAGTGTAAGTAATGAATATTTATCACCAGTGAAATTCTGTGCATAGAAAGGTAAACCTGGACTTCCTGTAGAGACCCACAGAAGTGAAGAAAAGTAGGCTACTCCTACCCCATCCCTAAAAATGGACTTAGATAAGAGAGAATGGCTTGCCTTTTTGTTGCAAGGTACTTTCTCCATTGCTTGAAAGAAGGTCAGAACCAGATCAGATACTTCCCTTTTAGGTGACCAGTGCTAGATAAAATTAAATTCCTGGTCAAGGCTAAATCAAACCCTGTTTGGATTGAAAAATTCCCTACATACTGTTTCAGTAACCTAGGTACATTTTGGCTCTTATTTTCTTCCCAGGCCCCATTATGAGAGGAGACAAGCTATGCCCCTGAAAGCTTGACTAAAACAGATGTCACAGTTACTTTCATTAAAAAATACAGTGGGAGGAGGAACTATAGCCAGGTTTTACACCGTAGGTGGCTTATTAGATAGCTTGCTCAAGATGTGAGAGATCCACATCAAAGCAATCCAGTAGAAAAGCAGGCAGCCAAAGCTGCCACTCCTGACAGTGAGTGACTGTGAGTACAGCTCTCTTATGCTGAAATTTCAGTGAGGCCGAGGGATCACAGAGCATGATCGAGACAATTGATCACACCACAAGAGGATACACACAAAAAATACAGATCTTTTATCATTATTTGTTCTTGGACATAACCGAGGACTTTGGTGCCATCGTGAGCTGTGACTTGCCTTTCTACATCAGGGTAAGTAAATCCCTTGATTCTCCCCTGTCTGCATTCCTCAGTTTGCAAAGTGGTTTTGCAAATATGGCACCATCCTGGCTACACTTACACTACATGAAAGAGCAAACTTCAGGCAACTGAAGACATGACAAGCTGTGGCTCTTGCCACATTTCATCCCCACTTCCCAAGAAGCCAGCAGCATTGCTCATCCCAGAGGGCTCCTAAAGGCACATACTAGCTCACCTGAGCCTGAGTTGGACAGGTCTCTGTCTGAAGGTAAGTATTCATAATCTATGACTGGTTATTGTATATTCCAGCTTTTTTGTTGTCAGTTACTCATCTTGGGTTCCCTATTCTTTATTTTAATGAAGTTCCTATCATGAAGTCCCAATGTAAACTGTGAACAGAGATGTTTGCAAAAAATCTAAATAGCCTTGAAGTATCCAAAAATGGTGCAGAAATCTGTCACCTCATCTGTGAAATCCCTAACAGATAGCAGCTAGTTAAGTGAGGCATGAGCTCCTGTATGAGGCCAGCTGGTAGTGCTACAGAAAACAAGCAAGCACTGAAGCCTTTCTTCCCGTCCCAGAGGACAGCTCCCAATTCAGTGTAAAGAAAGGCCTGTGTGTCCCAGACAGAGGCATCTGCCCAAACCCGGGGGAAGGGTTGTGTGCCCAAGGGCACAGCACCTGAGCACCAGCACTGCCCAATGGTTTTTGCTGATGTGACAGCCAGCCTAACAAACGCCATTATTTCTTCCTCAAATATTGCAGCATCTACATCCTTAGACTATCACAATTACATCAGTGTTTCCATTTGTATAGAAAAAAACCTTAAATCATTCCACTAACAGGGAGAAATTTGTTCTCTGTCTGGATCATCTTTTGTCTCTCAGTGAAGGTAACCCTGTCCCTTGCCTGTGTCTGCATCCAATGGATGTTAAGAGAGCATCATGAGAAACTATAAAGTTTCCTTTTGGAAACACCTGGGTTTGTTTTCCTCCCTCCTGCAAATAGCAGCTGCTGAAAATTTTAATGGTCTGCTTAACCATCAGCATTTTTACATAATTCATGCATTATGAATGGGAAAGGACGATAGTAGGGAAGTAGGAAGACAAGAAGGAACAGTATGCACTATGCCACACATGCTCATGGTTTATTTTGTATAATGCATGCTGTGTAAGAGTCCATCTAGCCCATTGTGCTCATGCCAAAAGTAGCCATAAAAAAATTGCTCAGGAAAGAGTAAGAGCAGGACAAGTATATGCAGTGCACACATTTAAAGCTCTTCCAGACATCAGTTATTTCCAGCTTGGGGACTTTCAGGGTTAGATATAGTTTCTTTGCAATTAGTACATCTTCTATCAACTTGTTCCTGCTCCTCTTTTAACATCTACCTCCTTTGGTTGAGAAGTTGGGTTCATGTCTCACAGTGGAAAGAATCACCTTCTTACTTTACACACACCTATTCTGAATTTCACCTGCCTTTTTGCTGCCAGCTCAGTCAGTTTTACGAATTCTTCCTGCAATCTACAATTAGCCCTACTTTCTTATACAAATTAGGGTCATCTTTAATCTTTGGCATTGTCTTAATTATGGTTGTTTATGAATATGTTAAACAGAACAGGTATCTGGATGGATCTGAACTACATTGGTCAAGTCTTCTTGCCTTCAAGGACTGACTTGAAATTTATGTTTCCTATTCCTAAGGTTTTTACATCTTCACTTCTAAAGCAGCTACCTAATTACTGCATTTTAGATGTTTGGTCTGCTGCTAAACCAGGATATATATGGTGGTCAAAGTAAAAGCAAATAGTATGGAACCAGGTTTGGAATCATGAGAGCAAGGTGAGGCAAGAAGGTTAATATGATTTCCTAGGCTGTCTCTCCTACTGCTTTCTGCAGATGAGTAACTTTTGCAACTTCTGACTGCATCTAACCAGAGTCAGAGAAAGAACATTCTACCTTGATTATTGGGAAAAAAAAAAACCCCATGGGGCACCTAGGTGTCCACTCACTGATGTGGTCTGCACACTCTCTAGGCTTAAGGAGACATAGAAAGCCCAGGTCTGTTGAAGGATCCACAAAACAGTACAGCCAGACCAGCACGCACACTGCTCACACGTGCTGAGCTGCTGACACTCTTGGTGCACCCAGCAGAGTCCCAGTTCCCTGCCACATGCAGCTGCAGGAGAACAGCTGTGCAGAGGTGCCCTGCTAAGCCAACATGCTCTTCTCACCAGGGATGAGCATGGAGAGACTATGGGCTATAGCCAGAATCAAAAGGTGCCTCCCCCACACCACCCTGGCAGTAACCTTCCTGGGTAGCATAGTTGCAATGGCTGGACTCTCCTATGGCTTCTTGGCTCACACAGCATCTGTCCTCCATTCTCCATCCAGAGCTCTTCTCTTTCTGGTGATTATCAGCTGACAAAATCTCTCAGGCAGCCAGTTTCAGCACAACTGGAAAAGCTCTAGATAATAACAACATGCCTCACTGGCTGGCATCCCACAAGTGTGTGTGTCTGACTCTAATTTTGTTCCCAGGCAGCTCCTTGTTTTCCTTTCCTTCCCACCCCCAGTCTGAAAGAAAATAAAAGTCATTGGAGCTTATTCTAGGCCAGCTGGTCACTGTAAACAGACACCAGCTCTGCTCATAGCCCAGAAGCATGAGTACCTACACAGAGACAAGCCAAACATCCTTGTATTTTCTCTGGATAGAAAATACTGTGCTGTATCTGCCCCACTGCCCCACTCTACTGCCACCTACTATCAAATGCTCTCTCCTCATCCTCACCACCTTCCTCTTTGTCTTGGTTTAGGGTAAATTGTGGGAGGAAACTTCTGAATGGGATTTTTTTGAAAATAAGAAACTTAAATGACCCCTCTTCTACAACTGGTCTGGAAAGAGATTTTCTTGGAGAAAAGTAGAAAAAAGCTATTTATTCAACAAAAGAAAACAATATGAAACAATAAAACCTTTAGTTGAAGTGAGATGGCAAATTGAGAAGAGTCNACGACTGGGGATACAGGCATCATAAAGTCACTCTAGGACACTCTTCCTCCACTGGCCTTTGGCATGGTAAAGTCCTCTTTTTCTGTACTAACCATCAGACTGGAGAAGGGAGTCCTCTCAGGAAATCTTCTGGAGTGCAAGGACATAAAGAAGATATATAGAGAATATAGGGGTTGCAGGGGAGTATTTGGAATGTGCTCAGTTGGGACCTATCAGGAAAATTAAGTCCAACTCCTGGCCCTACAACTCCTGCTCATGTGCTTGAGATCACTGCTCAAGCACTTCTTGAACTCTGTCAGGCTTGGTGCTGTGATTATTTCACTGGAGAGACTTTTCCAGTACAAAACCTTTTCCTGATATCCAATCTAAGCCTCCCCTAACTCAGCTTCATGCCATTTCCTCAAGTCCCATCAGTGGTCATGAGAGTGAAGAGATTGGCATCTGCCCCTCTGCTTCCCCTCATGAGGAAGTTGAAGACCATAATGAGGTCTCCCCTCAGTCTCCTCTTCTCCATGCTGAACAGATCAAGTTCAGTCCTCGTAAGGCTTCTCCTCAAGGCCCTTCACCATCCTCATGGCCCTCTTTTGGAAACTCTCACAGCTTAATGTCTTTTTTATGTTGTGGCACCCCAACCTGCACACAATATTCAAGGTGAGACCACCCCAGTGCAGAGCAGAGTGGGACAATCCCCTCCCTCGCCCAGCTGCAATGCTGTGCCTGATGCACCCCAGGTCAAGGCTGGCCCTCCTGGCTGCCAGGGCACTGCTGACTCATGTTCAACTTGCCATTGACCAGGACCCTCAGGTGCCTTTCCATGGGGCTGCTCTCCAGCCTCTTACACCTCAGTCTATAAACACAACCAGGGCCACCCCATCTCAAGTGCAGAACCCAGCACTCGCCCTTGTTAAACTTCACGTGGTTGGTGACTGTCCATCTCTCTAATTTGTTGAGATCTCTCCACAGGGTCCTTGAGAGAGTCAACAGTTCCTCCCAATTTCAAATTACATCATCAGCAAACTTATTTAGGGTTTTGTTTGTTTGTTTTTTGCTTCCCTAAACACTGCTAAAACAGAGAGCAGAACGCTTGACCTGCTATCCCTCTAAACACTCTGTGCAACTGAGGGTTTAAAACTCCTACTGGACCAGAATAAAGACAGAGTGGGTTGAGGAGGTCCTTACGGAGGCGTAACAGGTGCTGGTTTTCTTAGCGGACCCTGTGGTGCTGCTGGAGGCAGCTGAGGAGTGTGGATGCTAAGGCAGAGCTCAGAGCTCACCCACACCTCCTGGGGTCTGGCTGGGTGAGTTGGAGAAGAGGATCACACTGTCCCTGCAGCTGAATGAGGCTTCTTCGGGGACCCAAACCTGGAAATGGAGCTAAGCCTAAGGCCTGCTCTATTTTCTTGTGAAATGACCTGCTTCAGGCTATTCTAGAGTTACTCAGGAACTCTTTTGTCAAAAGCAGGTGCTATGACTTCTGCACTGCTTTGGGGCACAGAGCCTGCAGGGAGGCTCCTCTCTGCAGCATCAGGGACATCTTCTTCACCTCAGCCTCTGTGGGAGAAAAGAATAAATTTATTTTGGGAACTGAGTAACAACACGGAGTGAGTGAGTGGCTGTGTAGTGCTTAGTTGCTGGCTGGGGTTAAACCATGACAGTCTCTTGCCAGAAACAGTGCACAGTATTTGTCCCCTGACTGGCTTCTTGAGAAGAGGACTTCTGCTCTGAGTCCCAGCCATCCTACCCCCACCCTGCCCATAAACCCAAGGGAGGTGTTAACAGTCATGTTCCTGGCGCTGGTCAGCTCTGCTGGTCCAGGAATGTGTATACTCTTAGGTGTGGTACAAGGTGGGGTCCCTGGGAAAAAAGAGAGGGACACCGCAGTTCTCTGGATTTTGATGGGGACAGCTTGGTGTGCAAAGCAAGCACTCACCATGTGGGAGCACAAACAAGTCCTAAGAAAAACTCCTGAGACCCCAAGTTTCTTCTACCAGTGCCAAGACAGGCTGGTACTGACAGAGGACAAGCAGAGCCAGTTCTGTAAGTAGGACATTCAGGTATGGGCTGCTTTCAGGGCAGACAAGTGTTTCCCCATGCCAACAGGGATATTTTGAACCAGGCTGAGAGGAACATCGGGTAGCCATGACAGCACTGCAATTCCAACTGGACATTTTAATGCAGCATAAAGATGGTAGGCCAGACACAGATGCTTGTACCCAGAGAGACATGGGACATGGTTGACTCCATTTCCCTAAGTTCATAAAACAATTTGGGATTTACTGAGAGTGATTACATTCAAAGTCTTGGCAAAACTTTGAATTACAAAGCCAATTTTTTATTAATTTCTAAATAAAATAACAGCAGAGCTTAGCAAAAATTATTTAGGGCATTGGAACTAGTGTCCTTCGGATATCTGTAATACTGCTACAAATTGAAACATGGCATAACTCTAACTCTTGGACTCAATTAGTAAATTAAGCTCTCTCAAATGCTTAAGTAACATTATAATTAAGAACTGTATATTATATCTCTTCCTTTGCAGGTTTTAAGACAACAAATCAGGACATATCTACTGGCTAGCAAAAAAAATGAAATTAAACAATGTTCTTTCCTTCTGGTGATGTAGTGATAAATTAAAAATTAACTCAAAAGACACACCAGTTCTATAGAGAAGTAGATAAAATCCATTTACTCATGCTTCTCGTTGATGACTCCCTGGGTCTCCATCTTGGCCTTGTATTCAAAATATATTCAGGCATATTTACTATTAACTTTTTTTTTTTCTTATTCTGTGGGTAGAACGACAACATGCCTGAGTTTAAGAGCTTTACTGAATTTCACAGGGAATGGAAATACTGACAGAAAACACAGATTATTCACTGCTAAGTCTCTTCCAAATAATTTTGCAAAAGGATTCAACATTTCTGTCACCAAATAAACACACAGAAGCCAAATGTTTTGAAGTTTCTGTCACTCAGGGCCCCCACTGATGTTAATGTTCCCAGAAAGTCATTTACTAGCTCCGTTAAACTCGTTGGGTTTTTTGTCCCTGAATGGAGCATCTCCTTTAAATAAAATAGCAAACAATAATCATCATTATGGTTCTTTACAAAACCTTCTAAAAGGAAGTATTAAGGTTTTACTATCTTGTGTACTTTTGGAGATGTTTTGCTGGATGTATGAAGTGGAAAATCCCCTACAGAGCGGGTCAAAGGAATCCTGAGGACAAATGACTGAAAAATCACCCATTCTGATACTTGACTGCAAAATGCACTTATACCATAAAAATATAAATGGAAACCATGCTCCTCTTTCCAGATGTGTAGAAACTCGGGGAAAACCCTCTTTAATTATACCTGCAGCAAGAAAAACAAAGTGCAGTACTTGTTGCCTATATCACATGAGCAGGAATTCAGAAGTGGATTTACCAGAGAGGCTCCAGACCATCCATTCAGGCACACAGCAGGGCCTGTGGTGCCCATGTGTATGTCCCATTACATAGTAGAGGGAGCTGGTAGAGCCTTGCCCTGCTTCCCATTTAGATCCTGCCTCTCTCTGCCCCTCCCTGTACCGGGGAGGCTGGTGCCTGCCAAGAGGAATAACTCTTTCTAGAAGCTGACTCTTTAGAGCAGGAAGATGGGAAGGTCCTCAATCAAGGAAAGTATTAAAGGGAATCTAGAGTTGAAGGAAATGTTGAAGTTCCATTCAAAGCAAAAGAAAAGGAATGAAGAACATTTTTAAACCCCATTAGCTTCAATAAGAGTTAACTATGTGATTAAAGGTAAGTGCATACTTTTATGAATAAGAATTCTTTAATGACCCTTAAATCTACAGCTGTCTTGTCAACATTATCTAGAGTGGAACCAGAAATTGTTTCCGGTAATCTGAGGCTAAATTACTTGAAAATTAAATTCTATGATGAGCAAGGAACAACGATTTATGTTAGAAATCTAAGTTCCCTCTCTTTCTGTCAGTCAAAACCAAATCTAAATCCTCACCTCACACACAAAATTCTTAAGGGTTTTAATTATTGCTAAACGACTTGAAAATTAAACTTTACGATGAACAAGGGACAGTGATTCATCTTAGAAATCTACAGTACCCTTTCTTCCTGTCAGTCAAATTCAAACCTAAATCTTCACCTCACATACATAAAATCCTTACAGGTTTTTATTATTGCCCATCCTTATTATTTTATTTGTAGTTTTTATTTTCTTCTTAAAACTAGATAGAAGCTATCTAAAAACTATATTTTTAGATAAAAACTATGTAAACCAGATAAAGGCTTTATAAAACCCTCTTAAAAATTGATGGCCTCACAAAGTAGCAGTCAAACATACTGAAGTTGTACTTTTCATAGCTTAACTGAGTAAATCTGTACAAGAAAACCTATTTCACTTTAAAACATCAGCAGCACACACTGTCAGCTTTCATCCCACTACATTTTGGTGGTGTATCCTGCAGTGTCCCGTCCCCAGGGCAAGGCCAGCACAGACACTGGTGTCCCACAGCATTGCTGAGTGAGCTAAGGGCCACTCATGGGGCAGGTGCAACACAGACAATGCAGCTGCAGAGCCCTGGTCCCACGTCCCAGGGGCATGTGGAAAACCTCCCCAAATCACAGGCTCGATAGTCGAGGTCCTGTCTTTATGAGCAGCTTTGGTGAACTTTTTCATAATGCCACCTTTTCATTCGACTCAGACCTTTTAGGGGTGGTCACCATTCCCTACACACTTGTTGAAAGTAAATTGCAAGGGGGAAACCCCTGATCATATAAAAGTTGACACTTGATATTCCATTGTTATAGGTGTTTCATCCCCTTTAAAAATCTAAGGCAGCACTA
Organism: Donacobius atricapilla; assembly: GCA_013397315.1. Classification (NCBI taxonomy): domain Eukaryota; kingdom Metazoa; phylum Chordata; class Aves; order Passeriformes; family Mimidae; genus Donacobius; species Donacobius atricapilla. Next base: position 464,838 of record WBMY01003593.1, read on the forward strand.
GAACTGTTTATATTTTTAAATTGTCTCCTCATCTCCAGGGTTCCTTCACCTTCTGAGATATAGAGATCTGTTAATAAAAAATTGCAATAGGAATTTCAATTTATTGAGTGTTTTATTGGGTTTTTTTCCCAATAAAGTAGAGAAACCCCAAAGAATATTTATACGTTGAATATTTCTTGCTTTATTCCTTGTACTCCACTTCTAGATTTTTTTACATTGCACTCTGAAGAAGAGAGGTGAAAGAACTGGATTTCAGAATAAGAGGTCTTTATATTTTTGCTCTTCCTAATCTGAGAAGTGCAATGTTTTATTATTTTTATGGAAAATACTGCTTTTTCTCCTAAAATGATTAGTATATTCTACAGCTTTCCATTCCAAGAGTTGTACACTTTTATACTGTGGAAGTGTGACTTGGTTGGTTGACTGACAGTATTATCCTAGCAGTTCTTCCCTTCAACACAAGATGTCAGGTTTTCAGCCCAAACATCTCTAAGCAAGTAAAAAATGAAAAAAATGTTCTTGGCATTGGATAAATTCCAGTATCACTGGAAAGAAGAAAATCACTAAATAAATAAATAAATAAATAAATAAATAAATGCAGTGGTTGCACAGTCTCTTTGACTGGTATGACAAGACTATTAGTTTATTGTGTTTCTAAATTAGTGCTATGCTGGAGATGCCAGACTAGGACAAGGAATCTCACACTCCATATCCTGAGACTGGCAAAAGGCAACACATAGCACCATCATTTGATCTTGGTAAATTTTATTTGATCACTGAAGGCCTACTGTGTCTCTTCTGTATTCTTCTGAAAGATGGGAGACAGACCAAAATAAGTATGCAGAACTATGGGGTTGGAATAAAACATATATATTTTTCTGTTTAGAAAAAGTCCGCTTTGAAATCAGATATTTTTTTAAATAGTCCATGGTCTCTTGTACAAAATTAGCAGTGGTTCTGAGGCATGAAGCGGGGAACATTTGGCTCTAGACCCAAATGTTCCCAAAGCTTAAAGCTTTTAATGGACAGCACTGTGGATCAAAACTAATGCTACCCTGGAAAAACTGTTTTTGTTCTTAATCTCGGATCAGATGCAGCCACACACGTGACCTGGCTGCCAGCTGAAGACATGGTTGGCCCTTAAAGGAGCATGTTCCCAGTCTGAAATCACAGAATGACACTCACATCCATCATGCTCTCTTAACAAACACTCTTTAGCTTTTAGTGCCTCACACATTTAATAAAACTGCTTTTTTGCCTAAGGTCCATGTTGATTTTACACTAGGTTCTACATTCATGAAAGGTTTATTTTCTAGTCAACTGATGTATTTCACTAGTTTTTTGATTACACATCTCGAAGTCAATAGGAAAGGGAAGTCAGCCTTGGTGAATTTAGCCTAGGCTAAGGAAAGCTCTCATACCAAGTTTTCATATATTGTTTGTAATATAATCTAGAAAATATTAACTATAGAACTCCATATGTACTAAATGCATTTTAAAATAAAAACCCTTTATGTTTTATTTTCTCTTCGATACAGCCAAAGCTATTTGAATGCTTTAGGATTTGAAATTACAATATGCTCCTGTACGTAGTGAAGGCTTTTTCCCCCTAACCCAGAAGAGACCAGAATTAAAGCATTTGCACTGGTCTCTTACTTTGTGCAGAGCTTCAGAGATAATTAGTGGAAGAACAATAAAAATACAAGTATTAAAAGCAAAATCAGCAAAGAAAAAATCCATAGCAGATAACACCGCAATCACTTAATATATGGCAAGATATCAGGCAGGAGAATAATGTCCTGGAAACATCCATGTATAAAAATGGAGAAAGCAAACTGAGAAACAAAGAGATTTGTACTGATAAAGTCACAGAAGTGGCTCTTCAGGAAGCAAACCTGTAGAGGAGTGGAGGCAGGACTTCAAGAAAAAAAAAAAAAGTAGAACTGGTTACCTACTTGTTTCCCCCCCCTGAATTCTCTGCAACAGGATATCCTCATCACATCATGTGGAGCCATGTAAATATGCCCCCTTTGGCTACGTGACAGGAATCATTTCCTCCACCCTGCATGCAGGGAAGGAAAGCAAAAAAGAAAGGTCAGGATCTTGGGGATTTGTATTGGCAGATAACAGTCAGGAAAAGGATAAAGATTACAGGGGAAGTGGTACTATTCATCGGTAATCCTTTTCTGTCACACACACTTTACATATTATTAATAAAAATATGTAGAAAAAAATAGGCTTTAGCATTCTTCACTTTCAATTTCTCCTTGGTACTTAATGAAGGTATAAAGATTTCAAAATGTCCTGGAAGGATGTCACAAGCTGAAATTTTGCTAGCACCCACAAATGTGAAAGCAAAAATTTCTCACCACTATAACTCCCAGGAAAAAAAAAAAAAAAATTGCACTGCAAGTGAAGTTATTAACCAGGAAAAAAGCTTCCTTAATAGTTTGTTTTCAGGAATTGATGTGATTGTTCCCAGTAAGGCTTCTGTGTGTTCCAATGCTACAGCAAAGCTGGGACCCTAACTTGTGCTTAACACAGCTGCACAGAAAAAGCCCAGACTCCTGCAGCAGCACTATGCCTAAACACTCAGGTGACAATGAACAGCTGCTTTTACCAGCTGTGATCAATCTGCAGGAGTTTTACTGTTAACAAACAGAATCATAAAAACCAATAAAAAAGGACTTTTCTAGTAGATTTTAGTCTCATTTCCTACTTATTCAATATATACAGAATACACTTGATATATCTTTGATGGAAAGATAATTTCTATAAAAGCATCAATTCTTGAAGACTTTAGGCATTACAAAATCTGTTACAAACTAGATTTGTATGTTGAAACATACTAGTTTATTTTTTATTATATTAAGACATTTTATTGAAACAGGATTAACACAGTCAAGTTAAACCCCTTTGTAAAACTGTGCTTTTTTTTTTTTACTGTTACTCACTAGCTTTTAATCCCTCCAAATATTTTCTCCTTGCTCATGAAATTATTGAACAATGCCAGGACTCACATAAATCTCCACTGAGCTCTATTGGAAACGGCCCCACTTGATGATCATTCCCTACTGATAGTTAGTTCTTGAATTAATTTACCAATGTTTTAACCTATTTTACATGTATACTACTTCTGTTGCAATGGAATGTGCTTTAAACAATAATATTATGCAACATTAAGATAAATGCTTTACCCAATTTCAATATGTGCATACTTAGTCAATTACAGACACTTTAGACCAATTTATTGTATTGTTGATGAGACTAAATAAGTTGTGAGGGCACTATCTAGAAGTACATTATGCCAACATACACTGGTAACTGATTTATTTAAATAAACACACCTTGTTTTGGATTTTTTTTCATTGCCATTGATGCAAGCTAAACCAGTTTACCTTCACTAGCTCTGAACTGCATCATTTAATGATCTAAAATTTCACTGACCTAAAATCATGCTGTCAGTGCTGTGTTCAGATCAATTCTTAGCTGAAAAAAATAATCCATTTACTTTATAGTTGTGTCCCAAAGGAACAACAGATAAATGTTATCACTGGAAAATAAGAAGTACTCAATATATGCACTTCATTAGTATCCTCAGAATAAAGCAAGCCTACAGCTGTTTCACACATTAATTGCTTAACCAGTAGTCTTCTAGCATTAAACTTTTTCACATGCTAAAAAGTTTATAGGCAACAAAAACTTAAAAGACAAATCTGATTGCAACTACACAGCTGCCCTCCTCTTTACTTTTATGCTCTCTCTTATAAGCAGATCAAATCATTCCAAGTAGTAGGTGAGATCACACTAAATCAAGCAATCATTAAGTAGCCAGATACCTCCTGATCTAACTAATAGAAAGAACACTGTTGCAATTATATTTTCTATTTCTTTATAAAATCTGCCACTGTTCATATAAAAGTGAAACTTATGACTGGTACTGAATAACATGATGGTGATAATTTTCTCCACTCATCTACTTCTACTTCTGAGGTTTAAAGTGAAAACAACACTTTTTATCTTGGTGTTCCACAGCTGCATCAAATAATTTACGTTTGGTTCTTGCCCTCATAAACAGAGATTCATGTATTAAGAACCCATCACAACAGCTGACTTCCCAGCAGACAGCCATGTGAGTGGCTCCCTCAGGAAGGCTCCTGTGATAGCTTGGCATTTCTGCTTTTTCTTCTCTCTCTCTCTCTTTTT